>VZTV01040777.1:264-22554 GCA_013400875.1 Anhinga rufa | reverse complement strand
TTATTATTATTATTTTTTGCAAAGCAGATGGAAAAGAAGAAAGGAAGTAAGTGTTTGTATTTTGCTTTTGCAACTTGGGTAAAATCACTGGACATTAAGAACACGTGCTGAGACTTCATGGTGCCAGTCACGTAATTTTGTATATTTGGGGCTAAAGACGTGGATGGGAACCTTTTCCCTGTGGAAAGAAGTGATAGAAGAAAAGTAAGAAAGAAAGAAAAAGAGAAAAAGATTGTCTTAAACAGTTTCACAAGTGAGCATGCAATCTCCATGCACTATTCCTATCTGCACACTACCTTCCTCTATGTCAAAAACTTGGATCCAGTGTTAGGCAAAGTCAGTAGAAAAACTCCCACTGACTGCAAGAACCATTAGATTTAGCCACTGGTTGGTCCTCATTTTGAGCAATACTTATCCCAAAGCAAGGAGGCATCAGACCTTCATTCACAGTCCAGAACAGTAATACTTTCTACCTGTGCCTTGCAATCTGATCCACACTTACAAATCAAAAATGCTTGGTTAGATTTAGGAAAAGAAAAAGATGTCGAGAAGCTGACCTCATACAGAAAACCAAATCAGTCCAAGTTTATGGAAAATCTCAAACTCCTGCACAGACGTTAATACTGGACTGCACCAACAGATTTTTAAAAGGTTGGTTTACGCAGAAAGATTTTGATTTTTACATGCTGAAGCAGAAGACAAAAAAAGAAGCAACAATTTAAAAACACCCAGATGTCACACAAATGCACTAAACATAATCAGTTAAGAATTAAGACATGCAAAGTATTAAAGTAATAAAAATGTAAAACATCAACTCACTTAGTCTTCTTTGCTCCTTCATGTTCTGGTTCTTTCACTGCAAGAAAACAGAAAATTTTTGTTTGCTAAGGCACTAAAGACACCATGCCACCTTACACTGACATTCTCCCCTGTGCCAATGCATTCACCACAGAAGGAAATTACAAGGCTTGTTAGGACTCCTCGATTCTAAATATGCCCCAATGGAAACGAAGTATGTCTATAAACTTCAAGAGCACCTTTGCCAGCAGGATTGCTGAAAGGTGGCTCTGCTGGTCTCTGCCCTTTCCCTTGGCCCACTCTCCACATTGGCATTGAGAAAGGTGAGCTGAGAAGGGGAAGATGAATGGAAGTTGGCAGGCATTTCTTTTGGACAAACATCCAGTGGGTTTATATCAGGTGATAATCCAAGTGTCTGTTTGCAGCCAGGCTGTGACCCACCAAGGTGCTAGAGGATTGCACATGAGATAATGTAAATTCCAAGCCCTGATTTTAAGTTTGGCAAATCTAGTTGCAGTCACTTTCTTACAGTATTTGTCAATATGACTAATTAATCAGTACTGGATGACATATTTGACGTGCAGGTCTCATATTCTGCCCTTACAAGGCTTAATGAAGAGAATCCAAAGATAGACAACGATCCATTAATAGACTAGCACAATGCAGGATCATAAAACAATCAGGTAACTGTCCAATTTCAGAATATTTATCACACATGGACAATAATCCTTATTTGAGGACAAGTTATCATTGGCTTCCAGAGTAATTCTGCCAGAGAACTGATAGTTGATTTAATCAAATCTGCCCCCAGGGAGGGGGTCCAGTTTCCTCACTGTCGTCTTTATCGTAGCACTAGCTGTGAAAAGCAGAAGAATGAAATAATCGCCTCTATATTAGCTGCCTCAGTCTGAACATGACTGAGCTCAGTTCTCCTGATGGCGTTTCTGATAGCTTTTACACAACATTACAAATTTCAGCCAATGAATTATAACTGACAGCATAATATAAAATTGAAGTTTTACCATAAAATTATATGACTAGGAATGAACTACTCTGCATCATCTGTTCCAGACCACAGTATATGTAATCACACCATAGCATAAGTAGATGATGGAAACATGACCTGGGAATAAACTGAGGATCAACGGATTTATGCTTCTGATTGGTTCAATCATTGCAGATCACATACCTTCGTAGTACTGTCAAAGATTTTCTACATGCCTAAAACCACATTAATTTTTCTGGAGCATTAAATTTGAATGGGAACGTCACCACTTTGGTGACATAGGAGGGGAAAGAATCAACAAATATGCATTGGCCAATGTCTTTGGGAGTAGAAATGGAAATTTTAAGATTTATCTAGAATGTACTTATATTCATCTCAATCAGGAATAACATCCAGTAGCGTGTATGTCCTGAGCTATTTGGCAATTGCAGGAACTTTACAAAACTATCTTCCTACTATAGTCTTCTCAAACTTTTTTCTTTTAGAGAACTCACCAAAATTCTGCCTACTGGTTTTATTATCCAAGAGAGAAAATGCGAGAGATGTGACTGAATCATTTTACTATCTCCCCTCACCCCCAGCTTTTAAAAACACCTATCTGTCCAAGGCCATTACTTTTATTTCGCTTACACCAAACTACTCACTGTGATCAGTGCCGGTGATTTGGGCAAGGATGCGGAAAGAGCGGGACTGGGTGGTGCCTGTCCGGGGATGCCAGTCTTCAGTGTCTTCAATCAGTCGCTTCTTGCTGGCATCGCTGTGGGTGGGTGTGTGGTAAAACTCTGTATAGGTATCCACAATGTGCTTCCGCGGGGGGCTGCATCAAGGAAAGGAGAGAGCAGTAAGCTAAAAGCTTCAGAGACCACCTGGGTTGGGGTAGCTACAAAGACACAGGCAGACCTGTGACATTTCAGTGTTTAAAGGCAGCTTCTGTTTTTGGATGCAGATGTGCAGCAGTGAGCTCTACAGGCACACCTGAACACAGATTCAGATCTCTGAACCAAACAGTTTTCTAATTAACTCTAATCCAACTGAAATATTTTTCCTTGTTTCACTGCTGGAACACTTGAAACAGTAAAAGACAGTATTATCAAGACATTCACATGTTTAAACCTTTACCGTTTGGGTGGGGTTTTCCTTGGAGATGACAGAGTAAGACAGCAAGAGAAAGTTTTCCCAGCATAAACAGGAAAAGAAGAAAAAGAAAACAAAAAATAAAGTCAGAAAGTTGAAACAGAAGTGCAGCTGATTATCCTATTGAATTAGATTTGTGGGAATGGGCACTGAAATCCAATCAATAGTGATATTCTCATTCTACTACCAAAACTGCAGCACAGAACTCCCTTACTCAAACTCACAGCAATTTCCTTACAGGGGTGAGAGGGGAATTTGTTTTGGTAAAGCAGGGTAGTCTACTTGGTTCGGATCAGATGCCCCTCAACAAATCCAACAAGAGGCAAAGCACTAGCTATATACAAGGGCCACCCAGTACATGCCAAGTCTTTTGCGCCTGGCAAAGCCTAGATCAGAACCAGGCCATTTGAAAGCATAGGTAGCGATATTCTGGAGCATAACATGGAGACATTGATGCTCGATATCCTCTCTGAAAGTCAAAAAAAGTGGGGTGATGACTTCACCTGGAAATTTTCCCCACAGTATAATACTACAATATAACAATAGCACAGCTATTATCAATCCCTGCACTAGCAGACTTAGAAGAATACAGGATTTTAAAGCTTTGCTTTCAGTAATTGATGTAAAGAACATATAATGGCACTGATCAGTTTAGGAAAAGGGAACAGAAGATTCATACTATATATATTACTCCTAAATTCTACATTCTTTATCCCAAAGCATTAATCTTTAAGACCCTTTAAATGTACACTTATTTTAACACAATTTACAGGAGATTAACTGTGTAAAACTGGCTCCTAAGACAAAACAATTCTAGTAAGAATTTTAAAACCCCCAAAATTTAAAAAGTCACTTTTATTTTTGCCACTGCTTCCCCACTGTACTTTCAATGTCCAGAGTATTTCTGGTGATGAAAGGTGGAAAATATTAATGAGAATGATGCAAGTTATTGTCAACAAGAATTAGGCCCATTCAATTGAATGCATTAGCAAATACTTAAAAGAATACTTAATACTTGAAAGAATGATGTGAAAGTTATCATACAAAATTACATGAAAAGATGAAAAGATTGAATTTATTGACAGAGTATTAGTGAAGTACATGTATCATGTATCAGTTACTAAAAGACGGAGAGGTATAGAAACAAAGACAGTGGTATTTCCAGGATGGAGAACAAGAAAAACAAAGAAAAATAAAGTAAAGCATCAAAACAGTTAATAGCAAACATAAAATCTGAAAATTAAAGCAGTAACTAAAGGTGTGAAACTACACAGAAATGTAATTATTTACATGCAGTTGACTGAATTCTAGCACCTATCACAGTGAAATGAGCATTCTTTCACATTTATTGAAAGTGGTATTATAAACAACACATCCTGCTGACTTTCTCTTGTGGATCCTACTGGTCCCTTTTTTAAGGCTTGTCTACTCATTGAAGTAATGACTCATTGAGGCACAAGGTGGTGCCAGAGACAAAGGAAAATCCAATGAGACAGGCTCTCCCTTAACTCAACTTTGAGGCAAGGGGAGAAAAGACAAGCCAAGAAAACCTCAATCATATTTATCATCCGTAACATGTACAAATCACAGTATATGGTTGTTATTATTTTCTTTATTATTATTAATTCAGTATCTGGCCCTTCATTCCATAGTCCTCAAGCCATTTTTTGCTTTTATACTGTATTTCACTATTCACTAGTTGTATTACCAACACCAATTAGCCATAAGTGCACCAAAAATTTATCAGTATGCACAAACACCACACAAATATTTTGTGGAATAAAAAAAAAGCTGCAAAATTTAACACAGTGAAAAGCAAGATCACATCATGTCCAAGGCAGACAAAACCATTTACTACACTAAGAAGTTACTAAGAAAAGCCGAAGCTGTTTTGCAAAATTTAAATATAAAACTCTTAAGAGCTATAATTTTGCAAAACAAGAATACATGCTGGTTATTCCAACAGGAAAAACAACCATAATTCAGTTCCAGTGCTGTGGATACTAACTTTGTCACTGTTGTTATCTGCAAGGGAAAAAAAGTATTTTATGTGTTAATACATTCTTTGCTTCTTGAAATATTACAGGAGTTTCCAAATCCAAGCTCTGGTAAAGCCATATATCATGTAGGTCAAATTTATAATCACCAAGAGAACCTACAAGGGAAATTTTGGCCCAGCTGAGCTTAAACTGCGTGAAGTCTGTGGACATCTTACCTGTTTTAAGCAGCAGGCACATTTTCATGCAAGAATTGGCAAGAAGGTCTTGATAAAAACATAACTGCATGCAGCCTAGTGAAGGCAAATTGCTTTCTTTCTAAGCCGGGACTAAACAAGGGAAGTAAAACTTCCTTTTCTATCCTGAAGTGAAAGCAAATAGTTTATATCCTGAATGTGGTTTGAGGGGAGCCAGCAGGAAGGGAGGAAATTCTGAGTAGGACAAGGTGCATGTCTGAAGAACTGCATCTGCTCAGCAGTGCTATCCACGAACGAGATAAAAGTTGCCTTTTTTTTCATTCTGAGAATGAATAATACAAAACACAGAAGCAAAATAGAATTTATTTCAGACTGATCAATTATTCCAAACTTCAATGTTTCTGATATTTCATAAATGTCATTGATTCTATTTTAAATGGGGAGATGGTTAAGCATCATTGTAGAAATGTAATTTTTCTAAGTAAAACTAAGTAGTATAGCAGCAAACCAATATAGGGGGTTTTGTTTGCTTGCTTTTGTTTTCTACCTTAGGACTGCAAGACAGTTGCACAGCCCAAACACACTATTGTAAGAAAGATGGCAAAATAAAGTAGGTTTTTATAGCTCTAAATGTTTTCAGGCTTTCTACAAGGTTGGCAGTGAGACAGGGAGTTCTTCACCTGTCAGCTGATACTCTTCAGTTGGTATTATTCATCCCCTAACAAAGGTAGGGCACATAAGAGCGCTCACCCAGTCATCTTATCCTGACTGTCAAGTGCTTACTCTACGCCTGCAGCACTTCCTTCCAGGAGACTTAATTTTGTTGCTATTCTACCTCTTTATCAGTACTAATTGCTGCTTTTGAATACTCCTTACACAATTATGTGCTATAACAACATTCCTGGAAAGATAAGAAATGGTTTGCCAAGGTGCATTCAACAAGTCTACCATCATCGAGCAAGTCCTTGGGATCTCCCGATTTCATCCTGCTTCTATGCAGTGTGGACTCCTGCCATCAGCTGTTTAAGAAAGGGCTGGAAGTTACCACGACAACGGTGTGATATAAAATGCATATGGACTGCGTTATACGAGTCCACATATGGAAAAACTTCGCACTGCAATATAAAGGGAATAGGTACCTAAAGAAGTTTATTTCCTCCATGAGAAACTCAACTGAAACTACAATTTATTCTGTATTTTGGTTGACGTGGATGTTTACCTTTCTGTAGGGTTCTTTATATACTGAAAGAATACCAGAGGAGAGATGCACTAGGCCTATTCCTTCAGCCCCTTTCCTTTGAGATATGGGAAATAGTAACCACAGCTTTTAGGTCTTAAGCACAGGTTTTAATATTCTTAAGATCAAACAGAAACCCTACAGTTCCCCTCCTGCTCTTTTTATTACTTATTTCAAACTGCCGGACACTGCTGCTGGGCACAGAGACCAAATGGCATGGAACTGCTCATGCCCAGCCTTCCCCTCTCCCCATGGCACAGCAGCCGCTGGGAACCAGTCCCTGGGGTGCTGCAGCTCCTGAGCCCTGCCCAGGATTTTCTGAGAGCGCCTGAGGCATCCCGGGCCAAAGCGTGCTGCTGGGACAGGGCAGTGGTGCAGGTCCAAGGGCCCAGGACTGCTGCGGGGCTCCGTTTAATTTACTAATCTATTGTTTACTAGTCTACATGCTACACCAGATATAGTATAAGTAAACTTTTTATGCAGCCTTACAGTCCCTTTGATGTTAGGTGTCTGATATCCACTTTAACAAAAACAATTACTTGAATACGAAAATTACTCAAATTTTAAATCTGTGTTGCTTTTTTAGGGTAAAGGTAACATTTAAAGTTGAGGTATTTACATTATAATGCTGCAAAAACTCTGCTCAACCCCACCAGCTTCCCTGAATGCATCTCAAAGTTTCTGGTGTGTTGTGCGGAGAAGTAATGTGACAAAACATCCCTTTGCCTCCCTTCTGGGACCTTTCTCCACTGGTCCTGCTGGGACCACTGTTAGTCTTTCAGAGCAATTCATTCCCAGCCATCACAGCACTCGCCAACCCTTCTTGACAGATCGCTCTGCATTTTTGAGTGCCTGCTGCTTTCAGTCACCGTATCAGGAATCAAAATACACAGTGAGACATGGAAATCGAAATTAATACCGAGCTTGTTGTAAGGTCCAGAACACATCGTGATACAACCCATCGTGTAAAGCATTTTGTGGTCCTGATTTGATTTAGCTGTGACATTCTATAACTGATGTCACTCCTAAGAAAAATCATCACTGAAAGCCTGACTTGGCCCTTGAAGCATCCCATTTACGATGGGAGTCCTTCCTCAGAGATTTGCTTCTGAGGATTAGATGACTCCTCCAAGCTGTGTTTTACTTAGTCCTTAAACAAGCCCAGCTTTTTTCCTGCGAGGAAAGTCCCTCACAGCAAAAAAATAAAATCCCACCTACCCATTTTGCTGTTTACTCTCCCCCTGGTTTTCTCTGAATCCTCGTCGCGGCCCCTCGGCTACATCCTGGGCGCCGTCGCCGGCAGAGGCGCTCGGGGCGGCATTGTGTGTGGCTGGCTGCCGTGGGACATTAACTGCAGGTTTAGCAGCGCTCGGCGCGGGCGACCACTGCTCAGCATTAGGCTTGGCGTTAACATGCAGTCCGGGCGCAGCAAACGGGGCTGGGGCGGCAGCCGCAGGGGATGGGGCCGCCACCTGGGCTGGGGTGAAGGCGGAGGATGGTGATGGGATGGAGGTGACTTTGGAGGTGGTTACGGCTCCAAACGGCCTCGGTGTCTTATTGTAAGCCACACTCGCCGTGGCAGTGACTTTGGGTGCAACAGCAGAGGCAATGGGCACAGGCTTAACTACTTCTGTAGGTTCTCCCTATGTGAGATGAAAAACAAAAAGAAACACACAAAACCACGCCAAACGCATGCACATTCCTCAGCAGGTATTTTCACTGCTCTCAGGGGAGATAACCCACCTAGTGTGAAACCAAGAAGCACAGAAGCAAGCTTTACCGAGACTGCAGCCATGAAACATATGGAAAAAAAAATAAGCCATGCATTTTAGGAAAGGGAATGATCCAAGCATGCACAATCAATATGAAATCCTGCGATGCTAACTCCTCTCATCACGTCCAAAACAGACACCCCACAAATCAAATTCAAGACAAACTGAAGAACCACTCCATTGCAAAACCCACCAGGTAACTCATGTAGAAAAAATTAATGGTTTGGTTTTGTTTGTTTGTTTTATAAAAATCCACATTCCACCTCTCAAACCCAATTTGAGATATGCACATTCCCCATTAAAAAAACCCAGCATGTGCGTGTGTATACACACACTGTATATATTGATCTGTTGATATGGCCCTTAAGAGTAGAACCAGAGCACTGGAGCTCATTTATTAGAGGCCAGTGCTTTGGGATTTAGTGAGCTTTTCCAGTTGCACTCCATCGTTGTGCCCCAACATTATCTTGTCAGCTCAAAATAAAAAGTGAGGGTTGTTTTTGTTTGGTTTTGCCTTTTTTTTTTTTTCTTTTTCTTCTTTCTTTCCCTGGGAGCTACATTTAACATGTTGGTTCCCAAACTGTGGCCTTTCAAGTCATGGTCAGCAGAACAGTAATATACTAAACATTATTTATGTCCACTGGAGAGGATTTTCAAGTACGGGCCATTAGTAAGCATTTTCAGATTTGCAAATAGCCTTTTTATCAAAAAGGGGGGGTTGAAACTATTGCTTGAGAATATAACATTAGAATAACTCAAGAACAAATAATTCCCCAGAGCTCTAAGGAAAGTGAAGGGAATTGTTCTCTGAAACTCTAATATTTAGATAAGCTTCTTTCAGTGCCCATTGAAAAAAAAAAAAACCAAAACAAACAAACAAAAAAAAACACCATCAAAAAACCCTACTACGGTTTCTCTCTTAGGGATAGAGGGAAAACCTCAGCAATATATTTCTAAAAAAAATGTTCCAAGAGTTGGAAGATAACATTTATTAGCTTTTTTTTTTGTGGATGACCATTTGCCAGGTCTCTCAATTCTGGTTTGTTTTTTTTGTTTGGGTTTTTTGTTGTTGTTGTTGGNTTTTGTTGTTTTTGTTGGGGTGTTTTGGTGTGGGGGGGGGGGGGGGGGGAATCACTCAGATTCTAATGCTATAACACATGGAAATCAAGCATGTTATATTGAAAGGGAAGTTTGAATGACAGTGCTTATCAACAACAGGGTTTGACAGATAGGTAACAGTTAGTACCACATGCTACATAACTTGGTTGTGATGATGAACATACCTTTGGTACATGAATCAGATCAGGTTTTGGTACAGAAGCCACTCTGGAAGAGGAAATATAAATACATAGTTGTAAAAAACAAGTTCTTGAATGTTTAAGCATTTCCCTCTTCCAAATCATCACGTCCACCCACAGATCTATAAAATGTTTCATTTTGTTTTCTCTAAAGGAAATAAGAAGCATTCAAGTTAAACCTACAACATGGTTGTTAATAGAAGGAAGAGGCAAAACCAAACTAGATTAATTTATCCAGATACAATGTTAGGAACTGTAGCATGAATCATCAAATACTATTTGATTTATGAATTCGTAATACCATATCACCAGTTAGGAGACTTCAGCTCAAATTTGCTTATTGTCTTCTGTCATTTCATAAGAAACTATGTCACTTAACTCAAAAGCTCTGGTCAGATAAATTGCATTTTAAACAGTGCATAACATTTATTCAGGCTTAAACCAGAAAGTTTCCTTTTAGAACAACAACAGAAATCCTTCTGAAGGACTTAGCAAGTTAAATAATACAGAAACTTTTTGCACAGTCTTTGGTCATCAAAGGTGAAGTTAATGTCACTTGAACTCCATAGCAGATGACAAAAAATTTCTTCCAAACAATGGGTGCATTGAAACTACTCTGGGGTGGTGGGAAGGAAAGGAAGTATCGCAATGGAAAGGATGAAGAAGATAAAGAACTGACAGATTGTATTATACCTAAAGTGAACTGGCAACATGTTACAAGTAAAGGCATCTCACTTAATTGTTTTATGCAGATTTGCATATACTTAGATGCAAAAAAATACATGCACACACACAAAATAAAAAATAAAAGAAAAAACACACACACAAAAAATCAACCAAATAGCAGAAAATCCTACACACTAACATTTTGTCTGCAAATACTGCTGCTGATACAGTCTTTTCATGCTGTTTCAGTAGAAAAGTGGCTTCCTGCCACATTTCAAAACATTTCTGGCCATATTTGGTAGCTGCTTAGAAAAGTTGGCACCCTTAATGATCCAAAAACCAGCAATCATATCCTGCCCAAAATCACACAACCCCGATTTCTGACAGAACTTTAAATAGACTTTTGAAGAACTGAAAATGGATTCTTATTTCCAAAAGATAATTTGCTGGGAAGGCAAAAAGGTTCATTTAATTGAAGATCAGTTAACAGAGGCTACAATGTTCAACACCTCTATGTATAAACCAGCTTTTCTATTTCTGCCAGGAAAACATGGAGAGATAGATTTGAATTAGGCACACTTGGTCCATTCAGCAACTCCTTTCTTTTTTATTTTCCTTTTTTTCCTCTTCTCCCCCCCTTTATTTCCTTTTCTTTTTATTTTTTTTCTTTCTTTCTTTTTACTAATTATGTTCAAAATGTTTATTCCTTCCCTCAAAGCCACTCGGCCCTCAGGGCTCATCAGATTCCAGCAATTGCAATCCTGCTGCAAGTTCAGTAACCAGCTTACAAAAAGGGACATGTGTATAAACCACATACTATGTTGGCAGAAGAAGAAGAAAAAAAAAAAAAATTATCTTTTAATGCAATTTATTTATCTTCTGCCTTTCCCCTTCACCACTTGTGCACCGCTGCTGACACACATTATGTTCACATCAACAGAGAGAGGGTTTTGTCCGCTCTGAGGAACAGGTCCATCCTCCCCTTTCTCACAGAGTGTACAGCCTATGAGAAGGCTGACCTCCAGCCCTCCAAAGCCCTGGGGTGCATCATTAATCACTCCTAATTGCAGAGTTGTCAATTTGCAGCAACAAAGGCAACAAGAAGGAAATAAAAAATGCCAACACATATGGAAACTTGTTGGGTTTTTTTTAAGACCAGAGTTGGATGGAAACATGCATCTCCCTCCATATCTTAGGCATAGATTTTTTAATAAAGTAACTTGGAATGTTTCGTGTATTTATTAAGCTGATCTAACAGTAAGAAGTAGAAAGACATTCATTATTCAGGTCAACTACCATATGTCATGCTTGAGAAAAAAACTTCTCTTTACTAATGATGGACCTTGACACCTTATAAAAGGAACATAATATTTTTTTTTGTTTTAGAAAATAATCAAATTTGAGCTTGAATGCAGAGCATCTCATCCCTTGCATCAATACAGCACTGAGCAAAAATTATTATTTCAAACCACTATTTCCAGATGATCTGAAGACATACTCTTCAAAACTTATCTTCAAAAGTATCATACAAAAAGAAGAAAAAGGAAAAAAGGGGTAAAAAAAGGCTTGATAACGGATATGTTCCTAATGTTCTCTCAACATTGGAGTCAGACAGCACAAGATTACTTTATTTCCCCCAAACATACTTGAAACAAGGACATAAGTTTGTGCATCCCAGACATACTTCAAACAGTTTAACTTGGCCTTGTTGACTTCAGACCATAATCAGCCCAAAATCTGTGATTTATCCTGTATCATATAAAGAAAACGCTCACCCAGCAAACTGAGCCACCAAGATCTGAATGTGAAAAATGCATGGTGGTTAGACAAGACAGCACAAAAGGAAATGCACACTTCAAGCTGGAACACAAAACACGTCCAACACATACATTTAAGAAAATACTTCCTTCAGGGCTATTTACCTTAGGGTTTTGATAGATGCTACAAAATTGCATAGCAAGAAAAATAATTAAACTGCAGAGTCTTGTACATGATCTTCACTGTTCACACTTCACTTGCCACCTAGCAATTAAACGCCTTAGGATTTCATGCTGATTTGGTTACCTTGAATGTATGAATAACTGACAATAAAGGTTTTCAAAATGAGATGACACATTTACCCTGTTACTACGTACTAGGAAAGCAGGATGGCTTGAAGTAGGATACTTTCTGAATAATTTAAAAGTAGCAGTTCAGTATATTAGTTTATGCAATATTTTCAATAACATACAAACAAAGCAGAGATAAAAGCTCGGTACAAATGCTTATTATAAACAACTCACACAAAAGACCTTGGCAAACAGCTACAGTTATGAACTTCATACAAATTATTATAGACAACAAAAATAGAAGCAGCAGCCATCACTTAACTGACAGCCTAATACTGAAAATGAAAGTGCACAAAGTTTTTGCACAGGCTACTACATCAAAGTCATTTATTCTTTCAGAAAAAGAGCTATATTTAGCCTGTGTAAACAGTTCATTTAAACCAAACATGATCAAATTTGCTCTCTAAACATACCACAAGCCATTCCTCTCCGATGAATACTTTTGTGACATTTAATGCAATTCAAAACATTCCAACTTCCAGCACAGCCTTATTAGGAAAATGAATTAGTCTGCTCTTCACTGTGAGCAACATGCCCATCAAAAACTATGCAGACTTTAAATTCTCCTTTTATTCATTCCCTTTCTAAGTGTTTCACCCATCCATTAAAAAAAAAAAAGACACAAGTAATTTAACAGAATCCTTCCATAATTACTAATATCTAGAAAAAAAAATTATTGAAGCTAAAGCTACAGTGTTTCATGCTTCTGCAATGAGTACAATTTGATATGTTATCTCTAAAGACCAATCATCAACGAAAACATTACAGTCTCAATAATTAGTGTTGCGGAATTAAATTAAATGCAAAGCAGGATTTTTTGGCCAAGGCTCAGCTGTCCTGTGTGTATAACCACACAACAGAGGCCCAAACCCTCAGCCATTAAATCCCTAAAGCTTTACTGAACTTAAAATCCAAAAGACATTTCAGATTCCTCTCTCTTCTGAACTCCATTTCAAGTCCCACCATCCCCAGTCATTCTTCCCCTTAGTAAAGGCACTCTATTATATTCATAACTTTAAAAGCAGAGGCTGAACTCAGACAAAAATCACAAGATGGTAACCGCGCTTACAAGTCCCTCTATAAACTAGGGGACCACACAATACCAGTATTAATATAGGTATCACATTTGGGGTTTTCACATCTCTGTAACTTAAGGGATTGCTCATGAACTCTGGTGTGAGATACAAGAAGAAGCTGCAAAACCTTCATTCCTGAAACAAAGTCAAGGCTGGAAGATTTTCTGCAAAATTTTATTTGTTGTTCTGGACTGGACCTTTCTAAGAGGAGGGAGGGGACAGATGGACAGCAGGAAGGAATTTTTCCCACCCCCCTCATTTTCAAAACTAAGTCCTTTTTCCTACCTGATCAATCAGGATACAGATTTTGGCAGCAGATACTACATCCCTGAAAAGCCCCTGGTCAGATCTTCCTTTCGAAAACCTGATCCTTTAGCGGTTTTGCTGTTCATTTGCTTCATTTTATTTCTAGAGAGCAGTCAGTTGACAGGGCAGAAAGCCTAAACGCATTTGCTTTTCATAAATTAGGCAGCTCATGCAAAAATATGACAAGCAGAGAACGTTTAACATATATAACAAGCCATGACTTTCACTAGGGGTTATCTGAACAAAAACAAATGCAGATGTAATTTAAAGCCCAGAAAAAAGAACAATCCAAATATATTTCTTTCTTCCTTAGACCCAAGCCCTTTCTCTGTCACAGATGTAATTAATTTCTTACCAACCTTGCTCTGGCTCACAACTATAGAAAAGCAAAAACATTCTTAAGCTTGCTTCTTGTTGCAACTTATACACCATCAGAAATGGCTGCCTTGCATACACTAATATAACATACAGCTATGTTTCCCACAGTTTTGTAGAAACATACACATTGCCCCAGGCAACACCAGTCAGCAAATCAGCGCTTCAGCAATCTTGCCAGGACAAGCACCTGTGGCCTAGAGACTGCAAACCTCTGCACACTCCAATGCATGGCAAAGCAGAGGTAGCAAAATTATCACTAAGTACTACTCAATGAGAACTGAAATGTGTTGCAGTCATTGAAAAAAGGAGATGACTTTTTTTTTTGGTCCTTAAGAAACACAGCAATGTTTTCAAGCCTATACTGTGGTCATCGTGCTTGCTAACATACCAACAGATGGCTGTCAACAGCATTTTATTTCTTAAGTAATTCTTTTTGCTGTAGTTTATTATGTTAGTTTTCATTTAGTTGAACATATGAAATGATGACAAATATGGGAACATTAATTACAATCAAACAACGCAGACTTCAGCACTGACAGCCTGCTTGAAAGAGCAAATGGTAACTTCAAACCAGGGAGAAGATGGGATGCATAATGGCATTTCGGATACTGTACATCTCCAGGAATCTTAGTACAAGCAACTCATTCAGCAAACTAACTCTTACATTAAAAATGCATTACTTCACCTCTTGTCCTAAAAACACAAGCTGTAAACTCATGATTATTCAGATGTTAAAATGCAAACAGTGTGAGACACAGTTCTCTCTCAACATTAATAAAATATTGAAAAAAGTTTCTGTGGATGCTCCATTTGTATCTGAAATGACAGAAAGGATCTCTTCAGTCAAGAGATCCTTTTCTAAACAGTTTATATCTTTTGGCCTTCATGCCTTCTGATGAGGTCTATTTAAATGGAGTATGCTGAGAATATCAGTATTGATTTCTTGACAGAATAGTAGCTCAATACTTAACACCTTACTTCATCATATTTAGCCTGGCAATATTAGCTCTTAAGTCACTCTCAACAGACTACATTTTCAGTAAGTGTCAGCATTTTACATTTGGCATACACTAGGTAATACCTTTACATCCTCACATTGTGCACTCCCCAGCACACTAGATTATGATGAAGCTCTAGGTCAGGTAAAAGCAAGAAAAATTACGTTCTTGCTTTACTGGCTATTTGGTAGTTGGCCAAATCAAACATAGGTCTCCCCTCTTAAATTTAAATAAGGTTTGGGATTTCACCGTTATGTGTTAAAATAAACACTGCTGACATTTTAGGAGAGAAACAAGCTGCCCTCTGCTTTGGTACTCCTACCCACAAAAGATTAGTTGTTTTCAAGACCTCCCAAAGGCAACTACTGCTCATAGTCTCATTCCTGTGGTCTGTGGCAACCCTACTGAATGCATTTGTAAAGAGAGTTTAAGTGCAGGCAGATAATATTTTATTCTATTGAAGCAAAACCAAAAACCAAACAAAAAGCTAAGAAAAAAATACTGTGGAATTTATCTCACTTACCTTCTGACTGTCAGAGACTTTTAGAAACATGCTTCTCATTCCCATGAAGACAGAAAGTTTAGAAACCTGGAGGGCCCATGGATATGGCCCCCACTGGAGTAGGGGGCCCCTCTGTCTGTACCTGCCCATGACTCCCCTAGTCAGAGCCCAAAGAGGTAAAGCATCCCCAGTACCAAGTCTGGCCAGTGCCTTACAATCCTGTATGGCAGATTACTGCCAGTTGTCCTAGAAAAGTTAGAGAGTGGCCTATATACAAGTGGTAGCTCAGCATGTCTAAGTGATTGAGTTCAGTAGACAGGAATCCCATCTTGCCACTGCTTGTCTACTCACAAGCGATAGAAAAACCACCATCTTTTATATAAGACCTCCATATATATTACCTTCAGTGATGGTGGTCATTTCTGTCAGTTATGCCTTTTTATAAACTTAATTTTTTCTTTTCTTTAAGCTTTCCTAAAGCTGTCTTGCCAAGTAACAGTACCCACACAACAGTTAAGTGCAAATAACAGAAAACAACTATACCTGGGCTTTTAATAAACTGGAATTTATACATTTGTTTTTCTTTAAAAGTGCTTATTTGATATTAATTGAACCACAGCAAGCTACCTCTTAAAAACAGCCAGCTTAATGAAAAGCATAGGTCTAAATGACTCGCAGACATAGTCAGTCCTCCAAAGCCCTCAAAAAAAAAAAAAAAAAAAGTTCAACTTCATGCTGACTTCAGTCTGTCATCAAATCTAGGTTATAATTTAGGAGATTCAACACTAAACACTAAATTATTTTTTCCAGTGCTTTCCACAATACGGTGACTAACGTTTAAATTACCTCCTTTGTCTAAAACACAGCCCAAATAAGCTTGAAAGTGTAGTCATATATATTTTCACTGGAAATTCATGACAAACACCTCCCCAGTACCCAACATATCCTTATTTGGGATTTTTGGTTTTTCCCCCTTAATATATATACTTGGGAATAAGCATTTATATAAATTTTTTTCTTCTCTCAAATGAAGAATCTGGCAGTTTAGAGAGCCATTAGATTATTATATTTTACTACTTATGGGAACTAAGCACATCTCTCCTGTACAAAGCAGCTCACCCACCCATGGCTTCAGGAAAGACCGAGAGAAAAGTAGTGGAAACATAGTTAACCAAATGGGATGAAAACTCTGTTTCTAAGGTGTTGGGCAGCTATAACAAAGAGCCATGTCCTTCACTAGGTCACCAGCATGGGAGGTGGCATCACCCACCCAGACCCCACAGGCCCTGCCCAGGTGTCTTTGGCCAAATCCCAGCTGCCCCCTCACATTTCCCTCTTCTTATCAACCTATGATGATACAGGAACAATATGAGCAACCTAAACCTACAACTTCTGAATTTCCATCTGCGCTTTTTGGAGCTGTACATCATCTCAACCGCACAGACATGTGGAGAGCCTGACACAACTGCGTGGCTGTCAGAAAAATCGCCAACCCTGGGGCTGGTCCAGAAAAGCCAGGGACGTGGCAAAACCAATAAAGATACATGAGGCTAAATATATTATCAAGAATGAACTCTGTTGCTTTTAATAGGCTACATTACTGTTTTATTTCTCTCCAGTTAAGGTCAGGAATACTATTAAGCATTTGTCTTACTCCTGAGCTCAACCCACCACCAAACCAACAAATTTTGTTCCCATCCAGCCCCTCAGACATCTCTTTCCTCCCTGCTACACCACCCCAGCAGTGAAGGTAAGCATCCACCCTCGAGGTGCTCAAGCCCAGGGCCTGGCTGGCAAGCTGCCACAAGGACTACCTTGTGCCTTTCCACCACAGGAACATTGCCACCAGCATGTGCCTGCACCAGGCTTCATTGCAGCAAGTGTGTTTAGAGGAGCTCCCCCAGCCTGCCCCCAGAGGTGACAACCACCACAGGTAGCAGTGGCTGCAGACAGCAGAGCTGAAGCACTATAAACTGCATTACAGAATTATTACAGGGTCAATTTAATGAACATGCACTTGCCAGAAGAAGTTAACTTCTCCACTACAAGTCCTCACCTTTGTTGCCCTTTATCATTTCCGTGTATTGTTTATATGTTTATATATTTAAGGTCACTGGCTTAGCAGCACGCATTGCAGATCTAACGTGTTAAGAAAAGCTATTTATTTATGTCTCAACATGGCTGTCTAACATAACTTTAGATACCTCAAAACTTTTATTTTAAATAAGTCTTACATCTAGAAGACCCCAAGTTAGCCCGGCCAACAGGTCTCACCACACCTTTAAGAGGAAGGAAAGTCAAAGAGCAACTGCTAGTGTATGAGCTGTAGCTGGAAATTATCTTGTTTACTGCAAGAGCTAGGCAAGAAAGATTGAAAAGCAGCAGTGATCTCAGATAGTTAATTCCTGTAGTCAATAAAGCGGACAAGAAACTAATTATACTGGAAACTCTAACGCTGATTAAGTAAAGGTGCACAAAACAGAGTGCTGTAATTCTTCTGTCGTTTGTAACAACTGTGAAAGAAGAGAAAAATTAATAATCCCACCCAACTCTGACTGATCCAGCTAACTAAAGATTTTTCCCGCCCCACAGTCTAGCTTTAGAAAAAGTAGCTTTTACCCTTCTCAGCTCAAAATACTTAGGGGATAACATTCACAGCACGCTCACAGCATAACTGCTTTTGTGGGCAACTAATCACTGATGCAAAACAGATGCAAAACATCTGATGGTCTCAAAACCTGTTGAGATTTTTCACAATACTGCAAACATTGCTTCAGCTATGAGGCAAGACGAAAGTAAGTGAGCAATGTTTGACAGGCACAATATGTGTTTTTATTGCCTCATGGGGTTTTGTGGTTCTGTGCCACAGACGTGACTTTCTACTGACGATACCCTGGAATTTTTCAAAGGCAGTAATTTTTCAAAAACTGGGCAA
Organism: Anhinga rufa; assembly: GCA_013400875.1. NCBI lineage: Eukaryota > Metazoa > Chordata > Aves > Suliformes > Anhingidae > Anhinga > Anhinga rufa. Next base: position 4,146 of record VZTV01040777.1, on the reverse strand, counting down.
AAAAAGCCTCCCAAACAGTGCAGCTGTGCAATTCCGCTATTTATAGACACTTGACTCTGCAGCTACTACTTACCTTTCTATTAGCTGGTGTAACAGATATGTATCTGGTTAAACTTGCAGCGGTGGCTCTCAGCTTGTGTTTATCTTTGTTTCAGACCTCTACAAAATCCTGTATACCTGAAAACCTGCCTGCTTTTCCCAGCATTACCAAAAATCCCATCTTTCTTATGCTGTTATGCTTTCACCATACTACTGCTAACTTTCAGGAAAATATTTATTTTCCAAAAAGCCAATCATTAGTTTATTCTCATTCCACTCTTTACTAGAAGAAGGTAGGAAGAGCCCTATTGATGAGTCAGGACACTGCAATTTTGATTCTCAACAGCTGAGAGATGATCTTGCATGGCAGAGGACAGGTTTTATTTAAACAGTGTCTCATTTTTTCCTGTGGGCTGATGCTTAGGAACAGTTTATCTAACAATACTGGTCAGTTCACATATTTACTTTGAGGTTGTTTTTTTTCTATTCTTTACATCCCACATTCACAGAGGTGCACAGAAGATATCTGAAATGGAGAAACTAAACACTTACCTGCATAGGTACTAAACACACACTATTTAGCCAGTTCAAGCTAACTTGAACTATTTTCAGCATATGAAGGGGACAGCCCATTTTTAAACCATGTAAGCTTCTTTTAATCCATTTAGAGACAACTGTCCCTTGACAGATCATCACATACCCTTTTATAATTAAAGAATGCCTGCAAGTTAGCTTCTTAAACCATGCATGTGGGAGAGATGTGTTTTTCAAAGGAAAGCAACAGGTGTGGGGCATGTTCTGTATTTGAAAAACAAACATGTAAATAGAAACAAGTAACATCACTTGTGGCACCCAAACAATGAGATAATGAGTGTTTATGACAGAAAAAATGATGCAGATTACACAGTGGACTGAGGTAGGATGGACTTGGGTGTCACTGGGTCAGGTAAACTGGCTGTACAGTACCATATTTGGAGCCATAGGGAGCCCATAGTAGAGAGAACACAGTGAAAATTATTCTTTTCTCATTCTTAACATTGGGATAGCAGGAGCAAGATTAAGTCAATTTTCAAAAGAAGATTTGAAATCAATGCCATGAAGCATGTCATACAATCCAGATAATATATCAAATACAAACTCCCACATTTTCTGGAAAAGGGGACAAGAGTTTCACTCCCAAATGTACTCACATACTATTCAAATTTAGGGGTAAGGAGAGTCGTATTCTAAGAAGTGTTTCAACTTTCCAAAATGCAAGCTTTTCCATTTATCTAGACTTGGCCAGGAGCGCAGGAAGCCCCACTGCTCACGCATGGCTGCCGAGCAACTGCCAAATCCCAAGGCTACTTCAGGTTCTGGGAAGTAAACCAACAGTGCTTTAGAAACTTTTTGATCAGAAAACTTTTGGACCTGGGTCAAGCTCGCTGTCTTTCTGGCAGTCTCATTAAACTATTGAATTCAATGGACATTTGACTTCGCACTAGCATCAGAGACTCAAAAGCAGCAGCAAGAAAGTTTTGCCTAACATTTGCAGAAAGTTATCATTTTCTTGACTTTCTGATACCTTCCTACTAACACTTCTCTTTACATAACTAATATAGGGAAGAAGAAAAAATATTAATGAGTGCCCCAAAGCACTACAAACAGTACAGTCATGTCAGCCTCAAGAAACTTTTAATCAGGCTGTTTATAAATTGGTAATGCAGTCAAAATCAGATCTGTTCTGCTGTATTCCTTAGGAAACTACAGCGCACACGAAGTACATCAGACTTCCAAAGCAAAGCTCCTCATGCAGAAGCACGGGCTTCCCCTGCGTTTCCTAGTTTGAGATGTTGACAGCTTTGCTCTTGGCCTCCTTTGTATGGCATAACTTTCTGCAGTTGAATCAGAGGCTGCTGAAGGCTTCCTCTAATAAAAACCCCAAGGGAAAACCAAGATACAGACAGCATCATGACAACGATGATGACAAGACTGGTTTCCACCATGGTGAAAGAATTTCTTCAACTTTATGTTCCAGTCCTCAAACACTCACTGGAGCAAAACATGCCTCAGCAACAGGCACAGAATAACATTAGCTGTTACTACCAATAATTTTTATAGCTATGCACTGGCATGCTAGAAGATGCTAGAGCAACCCCAGGATTCTTGTCTCCATTGTGCTACTGCTTGATATGATATCATGATTAAGTGACTTTCAATTTTCTCATCTTTAATTAATCATCCTATATTTAATGTTTTTAAATTAAAGTAAACAAGTACAAAACAAATACCTCTGGCTATATAAATATACGTAAAACGAAGCAATTTGTAGGAAACAAAAAACACAAAGAAAGTGATCAGTTAAACTACCTCTAATGTCTCAGTCATATAACAAATTTGGTGTGCTTTATGCAGAGAGTAATGCTATGTATTTCTTAACAAAACTATGCTACCCAAGACATTAAAAAGATTTTGGCAATTAAGAATTGACTCCTCTCATCTTTAGGTTCAATTGCTTGGGGAGGAGATCTTCGAGTGTTTCATACCCTCATACACATAAAATCCTGTCCAGTTGCTGGATTAAGTTGCTGGTACATATAACTTGAAGGGTCTCATTGTTTTAGTGAATCAAAACGTGGTAACTTTTTCAGACTGCCCATACAGGCCAGGCTTGCTCAAAGTCAATGCCTATAGCTGGCATAAAAGCAGTAGGCAAAATTTGAGAATTAATTTATTACCCGGTAATAGAAGAGCAATTCCTCTGAGAAAAGAAAAAAACATAATAATTCTTCCGTATCTAAACTTATTATGACCTCTTTTAACAAATGCATTGCAGAGCCTGATTACTGACTCCATGGAAAAGGGCCAGAGTTGTCCTAACACATAGACGGACAGCTTATGTTGACACATCCGAGTGACCTGCCCTTCAATAGTCTTGCCTATTCCCTNCCAGGCACTTTTTCCCCTTTAGAGCAATAAGCAGCCAAACACAGTACACACAAAAAAAAAAACCAGTAATTGAGCTGAAATAGAGGATTGTGTGCTATAGCAGTAAATACAGCTAAAGCCTGTGAGGAGGTAGCACTGCAACTTATTAGACACCGTATGCACAAGCGGTATACAACTTTGTTACAGCAATATTGTTTTCAGACACCAAAGCAAAGATCCTCAGGGCAAGGTACTGCTCATTTGCTGTGCGAGGATGGGGTTGGATTTTTGTATATGTCTGTGAGCCTGCTTATATTTTTCACCCCTTGATAAAATATAATCAAGGACACATTTTCTCAAATGAATGCATCCCAAATGATTCTCTGTATCCTCAAAAAAAAGCATACAGATACAACCATGAGTAATATTTGGACCAGACAAATACATGCATTGTGGGGCATGGAGGATTTTAACAGCTGCATTGTTCTAATGCAGCTGTTCACAATTACTGGCATGCATCGTGAGGCACTTCTGATTACTGCGTGTTTAATCTATATATAAATGCATTATTTTGTTACTCAAAAGTTTGGCATTTAGATGGTATCTGCAAGGCTTCAAAACTGTAGCCTATCTGTGATGCCCCAGCTAGCTATTTCAAAGTGTGCCAACAGAATTAAAATGTCACTAAAGATCACACCACTCTCTGAGGTATCTGTGTTATTTTAAGAAGTGAAGATAAACTGTGGCCAACTTCACATTGTTTCCTTAAATCTTTCACTCAGTAGCTATGGACACTGCTTAAAATAAATGGGAAAGGTCAACAGCACCATAATCTACATGCTAGCTAAAGAGCCCTTGAAATTTCAAAAAGGTATTGGATGGGTTGCACAGGTCAAACTAAAAACGGGTAGAAAAGTTTCACCTGAGATGGTGAAT
>VZTV01040775.1:3726-16332 GCA_013400875.1 Anhinga rufa | reverse complement strand
GCCTCTAGTCCTGTCGGGACAAAGCAATTGTATTGTATTTATACAAACAATTGTATTGTATGAATGCAATGGGATATTTCAACACACTTTATGGAACCTTTTTTCTGATGCATTTTCAAAACCCCTAGTAGCAGGACTACTCAAATGGGGCACTCCAGTGTGGATCTAGACACTGAGCAAATTTTATCTTAATTCTATCAAGGTCCAAAACATATCATGGTACTCTCGGTCTTGCAAGATAAATACTGCTGCCACACCCTGCTGTGGAGGTGGCAAACAAGACTTTGCTGACCAAGCATAATTAGAGTCGAAAGGCTAAGTTTTAATTACAGCACCTTCAGAAAAGGAAATGAGTAGCTCTGATTGATGTCTGATATTGCCAGGGTCAGGGAAGCAGGTTCAAGCCTTCTAACTTGAATGTGTCTATTGAGTTTAGTAGGAAATACTGCAGCGCTGTTTATTTATTCCTTATTATTTGTCTCATGCTGTTCTTATTTTCTAGTTCTGGTTTTCCTTCACATTTCTTGTATGGTTTTTTGAGTGGGATCACAGCTGCAATACTTAATCAGTCTATGGTGTCAGCTATAACAGTAGAAGTCAAAAAGATGCATGAACATTTTGGCTCACATTTTATAGATTTTTAGTTCCTTAAGGAAGTTTCTATCCATCCTGGGTTTGAGTGGTTTCCTTCAGTTGATCCTACTGCTGATCTTCCTCTACCTGTGCCTTCCATAGCACTGCACTAGACCATGTGGTGAACTGCACTAGACCATGTTATTTTACATGAGATAATCTCTTCTGGTTCTGATCTTTCCAACTAGTTTTGGAAATACTCTCTTTTAGATGGGATTATAGTTCTCAGAGCAAAGCTGACTTGTCCTAGACCTTTCATGATTGTTTTGTAGTTTTCTGGCTCCCAAATACTCATCTGACTAGTTCTTCCTATGATTTTGATGATTTCTGATGAAAAGTGTTTGATGATTTCTGATTCGCTGGGAATCTTTCCTTCCTTATTTCACTAACTGTGCACATACTAACTGTTAAATATGAAGTCTTGGAAGTAGAGCTTAACTGACTCTAGTACTATCTTAATATAATTTAGCTGTTTTAGTGTTGATGTTGGTGTCTTTTTTTGCACCACAATTCTTATTTTGAAAATCTTTGGTACTACTTACAAGTCAGCTTCATCATTTGGGTGAAAGCAGGCTTTTGAACTGAAGGTCATTGACCTATATTCAATATCCTGTGCTCTTCTGAGATACAGTTTGAAAGCTGGACTCTGAGTTGATATATTCCTTGCCTGCAGTACACTCAGTCCAAGCATTTCAGTTATGGTTTTCTCAGTCTTCTAAACACATCAGATTTTCCTACACTATAGCAAATTTCTAGCCTGTTTGCATGGAAAATTGGGTGAAGACAAAAGTCTTTTCACAAGGAACAGGCTTATCATGTGACACTTTCTCCTCTAGAATTCAGATCACAAAAATTACTTTTATTTCTTCAATGTTTTATCTATAATGGTGTCATTTGTTGTGGTTTTCACCATCTTGTCTTGTAAGTCATTTTACCTACATGTGAATGTATCTATTTGCCTTTTGTTTGCCAAGGACTCTGTAATGCATCCATCAGACACAAGCCAGGAAGTCCAACATGGAAGGCCCAACACTATTTACCCCAGGAAAAGCAAGCTTGGTTTGGATGTTCTTTTTCTTACCGTTTATTGGTTTTCTTCGTTTCACACACTCACCCTGCCTGGAAACACAAATACCCTTTGATATTGTTCTTGGCATGATTACATATGTATCACCTCAAGAGGTAGGGTGTGGTAGTGAACTGAAAAGCTATTGTGTAATGATTTGGACACCCAGAACTAAAAGACCCCAGAGAGTTTACCGCTTAAGTAAAACAGACAAAGGTAACTGATACATCTTGGCAGAAAAGAACAAAATTAAAATGAGTCCATTTAACTACTGTTTGCAGGAAGTTGCTCCTAGTGAAATGTTGGCTTGGCTTTAAGGAAATAGGGAAAAAAAATAGAGCCCTTTCTTGGTGACAGAAGTGCTGAAGGCAACTCAGAACTGCAAAGACGCATCTCAGCTACCTTCGGTATTCCAGAGAAAATAGGTAAAAGCTGCCAAGGTGCAGAATTTGTTTCCAGATGGTTCCCTGGCAGCCTCTGAACTGTCATCTGACTGGTCTCCAGTTAGCCCTTTCATGTTTGATCACTGTCAGCAAGACAACTGCCTTTGCAGGTTTGCAAACAGTAACTGTCTCATGGGATATTTTGGTGTTGGTGCCCTGCATCCAGCTGGAGGTCTGTGAGCCTGTAGCAATTCCACTGTGTCCCAAATGGTCCAGATCCCCTGGGCATGTGCAGATTTATTTTGTAGATCAGTGCGGAGATATTGATCTCTTCTTGCTGCCTCTTTCAAGGCAAGTTTTACATCTGCACAGCTTGTGTGACAACCACCAAGTTTAGAAGCAAAGGAGATCAAGCTGGTAAGGTTGTCTCTGCAAGGCATCCCAGGGCCTGTCTGCCATCAGGGAAGCCATGCCTGGAGCACAGCAGAGCAGGTTCCTATCCCAGGCAACAACTCAGCTGCAGGGATGAAGAATGTGATTTGGTTTTCCTGTGTGTTCAGGAAACAGGTGCTTGGCATGGAAAGTGGCACTCCTTCCCTCCTCCTTTTACTGAAATCATTGATGATGCCATGTCTGAGACTGTGCAAATCACTGAGGTGTAACTCAGGCACTGCCCCAGTCGGTGATTTGTCACGTTGAATTGCTTTTCTACAATAGAATAATTAGGACTGATTCAGCACCTGACATCCTGAGCCCTATCGCAGCAGCCTTTGGACTTCAGTGTGGTTTGAACTATACCACTGTGCTCCTAACATTGCCCAGCACAGCACCCTGGTTTGTAAATGGAGTGACTGATCATTTCCTTGGAGCAGAATCAACAGCATTTCTATAAAGGAAATGTTTAACACTAGGTGACATTAAGTAAGCCACAAGTTTGTGCAAACTTTAAGGCTTCTGACTTGGAGGGTTGCTTTTGTTTTTTTTTCATCTCAGTATTAAAATGTACTTGGCTTATTAAGAGAAAATTCCCAATGCATTCTTTAACTTCATGCAAATATCTAGCAACCAGTTGAATATTGCTGCACAGTGGCATGATTTATACCTTTAACACTTCAGTCTTCACATGAAAAGTGACATCCTCCAAGGAAATTAGCTTGTTTCAGAATAGCATTCTGGGCTTGCAGAAAGATTTTTATTTTGTTGCTTCAAAATAGATTGGAAACACATAAAGAGATTAAGATATGCATAAGAGCACAGAATGGACATAAAAGCACTGCCTGCAAAAATGTTGACTGTACTTTTTAGTGCCACCTGCAATTGCAAACCTCATTGTGACAAATTACAGCAGTAAACAAGTCTTATAATTATGAAGTACCAGTTTTCATTTTTGTAATATTAAAATTATAAAATTACCAATCAAAGTTCCCTTTTCTACAGAAATTCTGTAGTGAAAGACTTTGATTTATGGAAATCCCACTATGATTCACACTGTGAATTTATCTTTTCATTATTTAGTCAGAGGTGTGGGTGGAAGCTTCTCCTTAGGCAGAGAAGGATGAAAGCCATTAGAACATTTAAAAATATCATCAGATATAACTAGGAGAAAAGGGAAAAAGCCTGAAGTCAAATGCAAGCCCTAGGTAAGTGAGGTAAAAAGTAAATAGAAATCACTGAGACAGAAAATTGTTCAAGACTGGGAAACTCTTCTGCGGAAATGCCTCCTCTTGTGCTTCTGCCTAAATGTCCTTTTCAGTCAATGCTGGAAAGATGAAATGTTCTGGATAGACCTCTGGCAGTGCTTATATTCTCATGGAGACTTAATAAATGAGGAACTGTAAGTAGAGTACCTAGAAAAGGGACACTTCAAGGTCTCTTGCCTCAACATGAACAACAAGGGTGCAGTTTTGCTGAGGAAGTGTGCAAATAAAGCAGGATTATTGTTAATACTGGGAGACACAAGCCTGTGCTGCCTGGGTGTACAATCGAAAAACCCTAGAAAATGCTGGTCCTTTCTTAAGAACAGCGTCAACCCCGTCTTCCTTAAGCACCCAGTTTGGGTTTAGCAGTGACTTAGCAGATGGGTCCTAGACCTGGCAAGGTGATTCAGAGTGACCTGAGTGAGGTATAGAGGCAAGAGCTGCCTCTTAAGAACAGTTAGGGGTAGGTAAAGGCAGTTTACCCCTCTCTATTGGTTACATGGAGATTTTAGGCAAACTTCAGGCAGGGCCAATGTGTTAGGAGTCGTCCAAATCTGGTACCCTAATAGAGGTGAAGCTGCTGCAGCTCCACGCCCCCAGATCCAGCCAGCAGCAAGGCTAAGCATGTATTCATAGTAGGCACATGCACACTCACGAACACACACATGCACACAAGTACACACACACAGAGACACTATGAATTCCCCAGCAGCTGGGCTCAGACTCGCCATCCATCCAGCACCTTCCCTGGGATGCGGTGGTGTCCCCTGCTGCCTCATGCACACATACACAAATAGGTCTCTCCACCGACCCCAGATCCCACAGCCTCCCCAGTTGCTGACTTGGGCCCCTAGTCCCACAGAACTTTGGTCTCTCCAGTATCTAGCCCTGATTTATAGCCACTTTGACTCCCAGGTCCTAACCTCTTACTCTACTCACTGGCTCATCCAGCTGGATCTTCGTTAGTGCTCGCACACATACATATGCATCCAATTGACATGCATGCACCCGGTGTCTCCAGTTGCAGCACCACAGACACAGGGACCTCCCGCCCCTGGTCCCACCCCAGGAGCTGTCACTGAAACCCCACACACTGAAACCCCACACACTGAAACCCCACACTGAAACCCCTGCACACAGGACAGAGCCCCTAGCCTAGGAAAATAGCTAGAAATTGAGTTTAGCGAGAGGCCAGGACAGACTGCCGGTCAGGTGCAGGTGCAACACAACGGTTTCACAAGCAAAGTGAGGCACTGTGTAGACACCAGTTGGCACTAAGTAAAAATTCTCATGTATTTTGATGGGTCTCAGTTTCATTTTGCCCTGTTCATGTCTCCTTCTCTTGGGTTTTGAATTTTTTTCTGAAGGCAAGTGCTTAAAAGGAGAGGGTGGCAATGTGCTAGCTGCCACACCATGGGAAGGGCAGATGACTGGAACCTCTCCTCCCCTCGTTCAAGGGAGATGTGCTGAAGGACATGCAGTAGGAAGCCAATGCAGACAGTGAAACGGGACATGACTTTGTAGTCCAACACTGTGGAAATTCCCAAGACGGAGGGAAGCCACTGCTTCTGCTTCCTCTTCCTGATGTTGTTTAAGGTTTTTCACTTGATGACTCTTCAAATACATAAACAGCTCCCACAACTAGTGCTGGAGTCCAGGACTTTCTAGTTCTGTCACTGGTTGCCTTGGAAAGTAACTTATTTAAAGTTTCCTGGAAAACAACCAGACGTCCCCTCTCATCCTCTGCCTGACTCAATATCCTCTTGGTCACATCAAAATTTGGCCATAGACCCTTTGTAGAAAAGTGCAAGGCAGCAGAACCTCTCTGTGCAAGCCACAACACATGATTTCCTAACGTTCCCGTCTCAGCCACCGGATGCATCTGATTAATCTGCATCTCTTCTTTGCTGTATGTGTTTAAACACGCCTATGATGACTTCGGACAACAAAAGAAAAAAGGATTGAAGAAATAAGGAGTTAACTACTCCTTAGGAAAAAAAAAAATAAGAAGAACGAAACAGAGGTATATATATATTAAAAAAAAAATATATATATAAGCCAGCCTATAGAAATACATGAAGGAGAAATATTTACAGGGAAATAACACTAGTTTATAAACAGTTAGAGAAGTTAAGCAGCATTTCACAAATCCCAGGATCATGTGAGTTGTTGCAGACTTTAGAGAAGTATCCAACATACACAATTCTTTTTGTTCATATCTGGAAATCAAGATAGATTAAGAATAATCAACAATGAAGTTTCTTTGGACTATGAACCATGAGGCTAAATCTTTTTACATCTACAAAAGCTGTACCCTTTGAAGAATTATTGTCCTAGTTATTTCAAATACCAGCACCAGGCTGTTGCTTCTGCTTTTGAAATGTCCTGTATTAGCTTTAGTCTATCACTCCAGACAAGTAACGTGACTCGCATTGGAAGGTATAAAGTAATTCACTTTTCCCAGGAATCATGTCTGCTCTGCTGAACCTAGACATAATTAGGGGGTGCTACACTACATTAAGTGTAGAATCACATACTAAGTACATTATTTTTCCCCGACCTTTTGGAAACTAAGTGAAGTACTTCCCAGCACAATTAAATTTTTGATCCTGTATTGAGCTCGTTCAGAGCAAAACTTGCTCATGTACCAGGAGAAAATTATAATGGTACATATTGGTATTTCTCCCTCTCACACTAACTTCTACCATTTCCCTTTTAAGGTTTCCAAGGAGGCTCTTTACCTCCAACAAGGACAGCAACACCAAAACCATTATGAAAGATGTCCAGCCTGTACTTGACAGCTTCCAGAGTTAGCAAACGTGCAGCCACTTCAGGCCATCTACTCTGGTGCTTAGCTGTCCTTGCAGTTAGAAACGTTCTCCTCAATTTAGAGGTCTACACAATAAGTTCCCACGTGTTGTGGATATTTAAACTCCCGTTATTGTTGATAGTGACCTACCCAATAGAGTCAATGAAGTATAGAAAGCAATTAATCTAATCTTAAAGCCCATGTCACATGATCAGTTGAATCACTCTCTAGAATCCATTATCCAAAACAGGAGCTTAGACATCTCACTTATGAATATCTACACAATGAAACACTTAAAGCTGATTCAACCTCATTACTCATTTGCCTGTACTTGAGACACCCACCTGGTGCCGGCTGCTATGCATGATACAGGAGCTATGAAGACCTACATCCTTCCAGGGTAGCTGAAGGTCAGGTGGGATTTCCTAGAGTATCTCAAATAGCACTAATGGTCAGGCAGCTGAATCCCAAACTTCATGTCTAAACTTAATCACTGTTGTTTAAGACCATTCTAGAATCTTGGAGAGCAGTCACTGCTTCCCTTTTAGGAAAAACCTTTAATATATTTAACAGCATTTATCATGGCTCCCCTCACTCTTCCTTCCATGAACCAGAGGACACGGAGTCACAAAATGGTTACTTTAATCGTCCTTTTCCAGACTCACAAAAATTCCTGTTGGGCTTCATGGAGTCTTTCTGACCAGAGCTTATCTCTCTGCCTGGATCCAAACACATTATTTCAGCTGAGACCTTCCATGCTGGCAGGAGTATAAACACTATTTTATTTACTATACATATGGGAACCCAGTTCATGCATTCCAGTAACATGACTGATTTTTAATATCAGTAAAAAAAAAATTGAATCATTTTAGCACTCAGTTTTGCTAGCATCATAAGGTTGTTTTAGATACAACTTTTAGTTAGCTGATGACAGCCATCGTGGAGTTATGATGCTGATTATTCCTAGATAAGATTGGTTTTTTGTACTGTCTTTTTTATTTTATTATTACATATTACACAGAATCACAGAATGGTAGGGGTTGGAAGGGACCTCGAGAGATCATCTTGTCCAACACCCCTGCGTGAGCAGACACACCTAGAGCAGGGGGCACAGGACCGCGTCCAGGTGGGGTTTGAATGTCTCCAGGGAAGGGGACTCCACAGCCTGTCTGGGCAGCCTGGGCCGCTGCTCTGGCACCCTCACAGGAAAGGAGTTTTTCCTCATATTTAAGTGGAACCTCCTGTGTTCCAACTTGTGCCCATTGCCCCTTGTCCTGTCATTGGGCACCACTGAGAAGACTCCAGTCCCATCCTCCTGACACCCACCCTTCAGATATTTATAAACATTGATAATATCCCCCCTTAGCCTTCTCTTCTCCAGGCTGAACAAACCCAGGTCTCTCAGACTTTCCTCATAAGGGAGATGCTCCAGTCCCTTGATCATCCTTGTGGCTCTCCTCTGGAATTGTTCAAGCAGCTCCCTGTCCTTCTTGAAGTGAGGGGCCCAGAGCTGGACACAGTACACCAGATGTGGCCTCACCAGGGCAGAGTAGAGGGGAGGATGACATCCCTCGACCTGCTGGCCACACTCCTTTTAATACAGCCCCGGATACCCTTGGTCTTCTTGGCCACAAGGGCACAGTGCTGGCTCAGGGTCAGCTTGCTGTATGTTGTTACGTATTATAACATATGTATCATATATATCATAATGTTATTCATTATAATGCAATATGTTATATTTTGTTGCTGTTATATGCTATTCCTTATTATTTCTCCAGTTTGTCAAGACCTTGTGCTATAAACAGTCTCAATTCATGATTCAAAAAAGCCCATGAAATGTAACTCCACAATTTACCTGAAAAGCATTTCCTTAAACACACTACAAAATTGCCCAAAACAGAAGTCTCAGGCAAAATAAGGACAGTAACATTAAACACATTGCATCACTACCTGATGATGAAACTGTTATGCAACATTTTTACTAATCAGAGGATGTTATACAATATGAGTCAGACTGTCACTGATTTACCAATTAACTATATAAACAGAGCTGAGAAGCATGTTCACTAGCTTAAGTGTGAAACTAAGGCAGACAACCTTAGACGAGGATGAAGACTCTTTCGCTTCTCCTATTGCTATATGTAGCCTTCTCCTCTGCTTTTCCTGTGGCTCCAGAAGCAGAAGATGAAAGACAAACCCTACATCTTGTAGAGGTAAACATTTTTCAGTGCATTTTAAATGAAAGATAAAGTAGTCTGAGAAATAACTATAATTGTGATTCTTTTCACAGGATATGGCTTGAAATTAAAGATGTACCATTTTGCAGAGGTTTCAAGAGAAAGCTTTTCCTATCAATCTAGAAAACGTGTGAAAATTATGTGGAACTTATTTACCCAAAAGTCATGTGAATATTGCATAACTTCACTTTTGGTGTTGTCAGTAAAGTAATAACAAAACTACCAATGCATGAGTTCTAGCAGCGAGGCTCTGTGGCTGTGCAGAAAGAGTCAAACTCAGCAACAATTTACATTTCGGAGTGTGCTTTGAAACTTGTGATATGACTGGTCTCAGTAACATAGGGGAGGAAGCTTGCTTGAAGTAGGCATGTATTTCAGTGTTTTGCTGAATTGATCTTTTATGGAATACTTTGAAAAAAGGGATATCTATGAGAAATACCAACACTTACATAAACACAACGCTATTTATTGGAACAAAATTATTGAACTTTAGTAGGAGTTCCTAATATCATATTTCATAGCTAAAAATAAAGGCCATGATTTGCCAAGTGCTGACTCTCTAGTAGTAGTCACCTGCTTCATTTGGAGTCCTGGCTGTGTGGAGTCTCACTGCCAAACTCTATTTCCTTGAATGAGACCAGTTATAAGCTTCCTCATAAGTTTTTCTGTTAATCCAGCACCATAAATAATATGGAATTAATTATTAATAGTAAATATTAGATTTTAAAGACATTTCTTCATATATTCAATGAGTGAAACAAGAAATTCAGAAAACCATATGAAAACTCTAAGTTAAATCTGGCTCTTCACACCAATTCCTGGGAAAATAGGTTGTTCTTGCTCCTGGTAAACACAGGGCATTTGGATATGGGAATAGTTCAAGATTACTTAGAAAATTTCAGTGTGACTGAAGACAGTACTGATATTCCACAATGCTCTCCTTTTTTTAAACTCTGGTTCAGGGTTATCTACAGAATTTCTACAATCTTCAAAGGGATCACCAGCCTCATTTAAGAAAACAGGGTGAAAAACCCCTCATTGCAAAGCTCAAGGAAATGCAGGAATTCTTTGGACTACAAGTGACTGGGAAACCTGATCTTGACACTCTGGAGATGATGAAAAAACCCAGATGCGGTATACCTGATATAGGGCAATACGTGTTCACACCAGGGAATCCAAAATGGAAAAGAAATCATCTGACATACAGGTAACTTTCCTAATCTGGTTCAAAAAGATATATATCTAGCATCCCAACTTTTGGGGGTCTGAAGTAAGTACATTATGCCATATATGAACATCTAGAGTGACGAACTGATTTCTGGAAGAAGACAGGCAGTCTAGAAGGCGGTACCTAAAATTAAGCCATTATTAATTTTCATTCATGAAAGATATGTCTAATATTTCTGACTTTTGCACAAGTTATTATTTTTCAGCTAAAATGCTGCATCCTTAATAATATATAATGTGTTGGGTTTGCTTTGAAGGATTTTGAATTATACCCCAAAGATGAGACACGCTGATGTAGATGAAGCAATCCGAAAAGCTCTCAGTGTCTGGAGCAATGTGACACCATTGACATTCCAAAAGGTTGAGGACAAAGAAGCAGATATAATGATCTCTTTTGCTTATAGAGGTAACACTGATGTCTTTATGTATTAAATAGCCAACTACAATCATAGAAATAATTCAGGATTCTAAATGATTTATTCCCTCTTCATTTTAGACCATGGCGACAACTCTCCTTTTGATGGTCCCAATGGGCAGCTAGCTCATGCTTACCAGCCTGGTGAAGGTATTGGTGGAGATGTGCATATTGATGAAGAGGAAGCCTGGACAAAAGATGGAAGAGGTAAGGACTTTGTAACGGGATCCATTTATATAGTTTTACCTGGTACAATCTTAGCTCATGTGATACTTAGTTCATGAGCCTGATTAGAGGCAAAAAGTAAGCAAAAGTGGCAAAACTCGTCCTTTTAAATTTCTTTGCTCTTTTTTTTTGCCATTTGTAGGAACCAAGATTTTTAGGTCATAGTGGTTTATAACAGCAACTACACCAGCACTTAAAAATACTTCTTTTGTTCAGATGAAACCTAAAACTTGGATACAGGAAGATCTGGTGGTAAACTTCTCAAGTCAAATACTTTATCTTTCTTAACCTAGCACCAGGGTATTCGAGTATCACCAAAACTGTTATCTCAGTGTTTGTTCTGAAGTTTTTTTTCTGTTGGACCACTGAACCTCCACTCATAGTTGGCATGCTCCTTGATCTGAGCAGTTTATGTGATAGCAGAAGAAATGGGATTTGTGTTTAAGACACAAGGACACTTAGAGAAAGAACAATGAGACCACAGTTAAGGCCATTCTTTAAGTACTCATACAGTTCTTCCATTACAATATTTTTGAGTTGTGATGTTGATAACATTACTTGCAGCCTCTCTTGTACCTATAGTGTATTTTGGGAGGATGCATAAGTGTTTCCCATTTAGACAACTGTGCTGAATACTGAAACAGATTTTACCTTGTTTCATATGATTTTTATCCCACAGGCTACAATTTATTCATTGTTATTGCCCATGAGCTTGGCCATTCGCTGGGTCTGTCTCATTCAAATGATCCTGGAGCATTGATGTATCCAATTTACTCCTACACGGACCCCAATGAATTCCTTCTTCCTCAGGATGACATTGATGGCATTCAAGCCATCTATGGTAAGAAAAATTATTCTTATTTAATATTTCTACTTGGGAGGCTGGTAAACAGTAATGAGAATATATTTTACATATGTTTATTCCACCAAAATGAGAAGTTTAACTGTTGCTGAACAATGGATAACAAAAGAGAGAAAATTCCTGGAAGTTAACTTCAGCTGAAGTCCAGTTCTGCAAAAAACTCATTTTGGAAAAGATGACCACAAATGAGCTTTACCAACATTAAAAGCCTCCTTTTAGTGACAGACCCTTGGTTTAAAACTATATGCCTTCTCATTCTCTGTAAACATGGTCCTTGGTGTCCTCAGAGACCTTCTAAACACTGTCTTTATATTTCTCCATACTAAAAGATAAAATATTTTTCCTATAGGACAGTCCAATGCTTCTGTGCAGCCAACAGGACCCATAACTCCACAAGCTTGTGACCCAAATTTGACATTTGATGCTATTGCTACCCTACGTGGAGAAATAATATTCTTCAAGGGCAGGTAAGAACAAGCATATATATTTTCTCTTTAAAATATTCAGTAGTTTAAAAAAATCTGTATCCCATGAGGGAAAACTGTCCTTTTGGAATGTATTACAAAAAGAAGTACTAGAAAACCACCATGTATTTATACAAGTGGAAGTTCTCAAATCATTAATCCCAAGCACCCTAGTTGACAAGAGCAGTGAAGGAGATGAGGGCTTGTAGGTTGTTTTCCAACTATTCTGCTGCTGTGGCCACTGCTGCACAAAACTTGTCTCTGAACTTGATTCAACAGCACAGCAAAAGCATTCCTATATCCCTTAGCAATGTGTCCATGGGTCCCACACTGTACCTTTCTGATACTCTTCAATACAAGAGCAGGGGCAGAACTGAAAACACTGTCATGTAGAAAGATGTCTGTTAGGTGGTTACTGAAGCCAACTCTTAGACTGCTTGCCCTACAGGGAAATAGAAGGGCTTATATTCATCTTGCCTGGTTTTTAGCATGTGACTGAGGTGCTAAAGTTAAGAGTGCAGTCACTCTAGATTTCCTTTATATTCAGCAGAAGGGAATATTCACACCCAGGTACCCATCTTCCCCCCC
>VZTV01040772.1:0-85699 GCA_013400875.1 Anhinga rufa | reverse complement strand
TGATTCTGTGTGATTCTGTTCCAGCCTCTGGGGAACCATCCCTTTCTCCAACACATGGGTTTGCATGAAACCATTAATGTAACAACACAAGTCCTGGATTGTGGCCAGGATCAGCCCACACCTGTGCTGTGCACAGCAGTCGCCTCATCTATATTTCCCACGTTCTTCTTGAAGCTGCAGTTCCACCTGGTGCCCAGCACCAACTAGACACTGCTCTTGAAAGAACCTGGGACACTTCTACAAGCTATTTCTGCTTCAACTGTGGTGGAAAAAAAGAAATAGGTGCAATAGTTTTGATCCTCTCCCCTGCAGATACCTGGGTGTGGGGATGGCTGCAGGGATGAGAGCAGTGCCCTTGTTCCCTGGGCTGGCATGCTCCTGCTGCGGTGCGGTGCGGTGCGGTGCGGTGTGGTGCGGTGCGGTGTGGTGTGGTGTGGTGTGGTGCGGTGTGGAAGGGGATTTCGCCCTCGGCCCTGCTGCTGCCTCCACTTCTGAGCATTGCACTTGCACGGCAGCCCTACAGCATCAGCAGTCCCCGCGGATGGCCGCCACCCTGCCCTTGTTGAGGCCATGCATCGTGCAGTGCAAAAGGCTAACAGCTGCAAGAAAGCCACTGCAGATGCAGGGGGGGTTGTGAAGGGGTAATGGCGAGGCAGGTGCATGCACACGGGAGAACCCAACGTGTGGAAGGGGGCTCCGAGCAGAAGACAGAGTGGTTCAGACACAACTGCTGTAATTCCAGCACCTGGTTGCTTTAGGGATTCAGACTGTGTGTTTTTCAGGGAGCCCCATGGGGGAAGGTAGTTTACAAAGACAGGCAAGCAACTGCGACCCTTTGAGGTGTGTGCATGTTCTGCAAAGAGGAGACACGCACACACGGTTTGCAAGGGGTAAACTGCAGTGCAATGGCTCCTGGATGTCTTTCTCTGACACTCAATCATCCGTTTATAGTCTTAAAATTCAGCCTCCCGTGTTTCATCTCTGACACAGGTTTCTTCTCAGGTTAATTCCCCTCTGGCTTCAAGAGAGCGGGATGTGACCCCTCCTGACATTTGTTTAGTGAGTTATGCTCACCTTCCGGAGAACACAAACAAGCTGTTGGACTTCCTCTCCTCAGCTTCAGCTCTGGTCCAACTCCTTGCCACTTACTCTGGCCTTACGCCGATACAATGGAGAACGACATCGGGCTTCTTGAGTTCTGCTTGCAAAAGTGCCTATGTGATTTTGAGTTTGCACTCTGTTTTTAAGAGGGACTTGTGTCCAGCCATATTAAAAGAAATGTAAGCGTGTAATCCCTTTGATTTCACTTGAAATCAAACATATGACTGAGGATCTGGTGTTAATCATTGGAGAAAATAACTTGGATTTAGGTTCATAAATAGTGATGTCATTTCTAAAAATAAGCCTTATACTCCAAAGGCACCCGGACAATGCCACATTGTCCCTCCTGTCCCACCCTGCCCAGCAGGTAGGAATTTGAAGACTATGATGAGAAAAATAAAAACAATTTTCATCTCGCAACAGCCAGACCTGAATGTAATTACCGACAAAGCTGTAAACCCAGCTTCTCAATAATGTTTGGAAACCAAAACGAAGCACCCTCCTTGTTCATGGGAACAGAAATTATATTCACATAACAAAGAAATTAGGTAAGAGGAAGTATATTGAGGAACTCAGGAAGTGAAAAGTCTTTCATTGCTATATTCTTGCAAGAGCTAATACAAAGCAACGTGATTAGTCAGTTCTTCAGCAGCTTCCTATTTCCATCACCAAAGTGTTTTAATCTTTAAGGTACCGAGCACTGTGTTTTTCTGATGTTAATCTGGACGAAGTTGATGCCTCGCAGCTTGTGTTCAACCGAGTCGCTCTGCACAGGTGTAGTGTGGAAGATCTGGTGGAAGTTACATTTCAGTATTACCTTTCATTCCTCCCCTTGCTCTCTTATCTTTTGATATACCTCAGCCACAGCCAGCATCTCTTGGTAGAGCTCTCATTCCTTGCATTTTTCCTTAGTTTTTCAGCAATGCAGTACTTGACCATGGGATGAGGAGCCTGGCGGGGTGTTGCATCTGAGCATCCCAGCTTTAGGCCAGGCTGACAACATTAAGGCCAAATTACTGGACTGTTATTCCTGAGTAAATTAATTCCACTTCTAGGACCGTTTTGATGTGTGCAAGAGGAGTTGGCCCAACATCACTTTCTCTTCTTTCAAAGGGAGATAATTTAATTCTTCATCCCTTCTGATGCCCCCAGGTCGTGGGAGGAAGGACCCCTGTACACCCCCTGCCATCCGTGCCCCCGTGGAGGACACTGCCCAGACACTTGCGACTAGGATTGAGCCCTGCCTGAATACATTTAATTTTGCAGCCCTGGTGGGTGTGCTGGTCTCTGAAAGCTAAGCAGCCTCACGACCCAGGCGGCACGTGCCAACTCAGAGAGATGCTCTGGGAGGCTTGGGATGCCTCTCCGTGACACCGAGCCCTTCTGGGCGGAGGAGACCAGCGTGTGGCAGCACCCTGCCAGCACACCTTGCTCTTGGCAGGCTGGAGACAGCGGTACAGTCGGGTCTTCATCAAGGAGAAGGGAAACCTTCAGCCTCTGTGCATGGTGGGGTGAGGGTACATCCCTTACGCACCCGCAAAGCCAGGGTTCAGAAGGACTGGAGTCACCCTGTGTCTCCTGGCCACCTGCTGCTGTGCTGAGGTGAGTTTACACGCAACACATGCCTCTGCGTCTACCTCATTGTAGATGTAGGCTGGGCATCTCCCTGCAAGCTGCCCTTCTTTATGCTGGCTGTAAACAGCAAAATGCTGCTGGTATGGCTGTCCTTCACAAGTCCTGTATGGAGCTCCATCCCCTGCCCACCTTCAGGAGCTTGCCATGTCCTTTGCAAGTCCTGTATGGAGCTCCATCTCCTGCCCACCTTCAGCAGCTTGCCATGGGTGGTGGGAAGGGGAGTTTGCCTGGGATGGGTGGCTGAGCTGAAGAGCAGTCGCCGAGGTTTCCATATGTGCCTATTTCTCCCCTGGAAAGCAGGGGTTCCATGGCAACAGGGCAATACATGACAGTAAGGATTTTTTTTTAATTGTCAGGACAACTGTCTATTTCTAAGGTGATTTTTAATGAAAAGTGTTTATCAATATTGCAGTCAGAAGGGTGGAGGATGTCCTGCTTTCTCTCAGGTTATTTCTCTTTCCCTTCCCTTTAAAAAAATGAGGACAGATGGAGGGATGGGAGAACCGGAGCTAGAGGTGAGGAAGAATGTGAACAGAAATGTTTTCAAAGGGAAACTTTCTATTTAGCTCTCTTCACTGTATTTTACAGAACATATGCATATTTCAAATAGAAACACTAATTCAAAAGGCCAGGTAACGTCCTCAGAAAAGACAAACTGGCTCTGTGCCAGGCTGCCTTTGTACACAGGGACCCAACCTGGCAGCGGCAGCACATCTCCTCCCCATCCCACCTCCTTCCTGGGAGACAGCACATCCCAGCCTGGTCCCATCTGCAGAGGAAAGGCAGCACAGGGACCTTTATGCCGGTCACCATCTTCCTTAAAGCATCCCCATATCTGGGCCATTAATTTCAGCCAAGCTCCTTCTCGTAGTATGCTGTTCTGAGACGGGGAGGATGTCCCAAGCGTATGGGACCAGACCCCCATGGGCATAGGCTTATCTCGGTGGTGTTCAAGGCAGGCAGAGATGTGGTCTGAGGTGTGTGTGAGGGGGAGAATGAGGGCAATAGGGCTAAAAGCTAAAAGGACACTGTCAAAATTATAGCAGCAGTTAAAACGAGCCAGGCACAACAGCTTCCTCTGCTTGCAGGTTTGCAAACCAGGCACCACTCCTTCGGCACTGCAAACGGAGACGACGAAACACCACACACAACCCCCCTTGAAAGTTTAAAAAAGACCTTGCTGTGTAAGAAGAGCTAAGCTGATGCGAGGGGTGCCCTGCTAACCACAGTCACCTGTCCCCACAGCTGGCAGGGTTGGTGGGTGCTAATCGCGGGGTATTGTGCAGCCACCTGGTCCAGCGGTGGAGAATCCAGCAGGCTGCTATGAGCAGATTTCACTTCACCTGTCTTACTGAGTCCCACTTGACTGCTTAACACCCTCCCAGCGTACAGTTTGAGACGGGTTTACAGAATGTTTCAGACGGCAGGAGTGGTTTGAAATGATGGGGCGCCTCACGTTCATCCTGTTTGGACTATTTCTAGTCGGGAATGTGGATGAATGTGAGGATAAAGTTGATCAAGCCTATCCCAGGAGTGCGGCGGCTGGTGTTGCTCAGCCAGCAGCACCGATCTGTGCTGTGTCCTGGGGGCTCCTGCCCCACGCCACACGGGTGGCACTGGCTGCGCAGCGCCTTCTGACTGCAGAGGGAAGATCCTTTAGAAGCAGAATATCTGCAACATGGGATCAAATAATTTGCCCTGAAAACCCGATACCCCGTCTCCAGCAATGGCCAGTGATGCTTCAGGAAAACAACTCCATTTAATCTCCCCCCTTCACGCAAACCAAATAACTGGCTGGATGTGAAGGTGGTGTGAGCTGCTTTCCTGGTCCCGGGGCTTGGCGAGCCTCTGCGGAGCGGTAGCGGTGGTGGGACAGGCAGGAGCTGACCCAGCGTACCTAGCCAGTGCCACAATGCTGTGCCAGAGAGGGCACAACAGGAGCCCTGTCTCCCAAAGGTAATTAGACCTGTTCCTTAAGTGAGGCATTTTATAATCCTTATCTTCCCTAGCTTAACTACTGCACAAATGTTATGACTTTCTCATAGTACTATGGTACTTTTATTTCAGGTGCCAGCTGAAATCAGGAAGTATGGCGGCGGCTGAAAACATATAAACACCTGCATCTTTAAAGTGAGAGCCTGAAAGTGGGATAGGTGTCAAGGCAAGTTAATTTTACAGCCTACTGGTGTTGGCAGTATCACACTTGCTATTCCCAGAGCCATGCACCTTCCCTCTGACCTCACCGACGATGCTCGGCTACTTGCAAGGAAGTAAACAAAAGAGACTCATGGGGACTTCGGTTCCATAGAAACAGCAGGGAAAATGTCCATGCGTGCCAAGTGGAAAAGGACTAAATCAGTGGGGAAGGAAATTTTATTGTCACAAGTTCAAAGGGGATGTTACAAACAAGAGAGTGGGTAAAAAAAAAAAAAAAAGAAAAAAAGAAAAAAAGGGAAAACTTCAGAAAGCAGTCCCTGAAGTCAGATCGTGAAATACTACTAATAAAGCCTTGCCTTAGAGCAGTTGTCAAATATGATGTGGTATTTACATCAACAGTGACTCAGGCAGCATTTACTACTTCCCCTTTAAACACAGCAGGACGCTGCCTGCCCTCAGAGATTTGTGGATCCTAACCCTGCAGATGGATGGATGGTCCCGGCGCTGGTGGTGGAGGGATGGGAAAACAATGCACCGGGCAAGGGGACGGGAGAGCACGCAGCCCCATTAACCACAGGTCCACGTCAGCTAGGGCTTGGTGCAAGGGAAACACGTAAACAGTGTCATAGCTGTGGTGGGGAGCATGCCCTGAGACGTTTCTGCACTGGGGGGTCTGCAAGCAGGTACAACACACGCCCGGTTCCCAGCTCTGGCAGAGCAAGGGGCTTGCTGTGGTCTGATCCCGGCCTGATGCGGTGCCAGCAGTGCCTTGGGGCTGGGGTGGGATCGCTCTAAGCTATGCCATCTGGCCGACGTCCCCGGGGCCACCCCAACGGGGGCATGCTGGAGGGGAGCAGGCGCTGCCAGTGCCCCTTGCCACTTCGTCAGCGGTGGGAGGGATGGCGTCGGGGCTGTCTGGCATGGCCCGTAGGAGAGTCCGGGCTGGGCTCCCCTGGGACACAACAGGCCTGAGGGTCTGGGCGTTTGATCATATCCTGGCAGTGGCAACATTCAAGTAATGCAGATGCGACACCCTGATTTGTAAAGAGGAGAGAATATCTGAAGGTTCAAAAGGAGAAATATCTGAAGACTGAGATGAATTTCACTGTAAGCCAAGTGCAAACATGGCTTTGGGTCTCTGAAAAGGAGATTTAAGGTTACAAACGCAGAGGGATGGTATAACCCAGCCACAGGATCGGTCTTTTATTTACCGCTGCCTCCTCCAGTTGCGGAAGCCCTTCATAAACATGGGAGTGGCAGGACTGTGATTCACAGGACAAAGTGGTCACTACGTGTAAGTGCCGCTGGTGGCAATGTTTGCATGCGTCTACTTGCTACTGTATACTTTGTGAAGGCTGAAAAAGGTAGTTTTCATACCGCTCGTTTTCCTGAGGTCTCAAAAGGTGAAACAGCAAAGCACTGTGAACAGGAGGGTGCCCCTCGGGTAGGCGGTATCCTCCGTTTTGTGGAATAGCATTGGTCTGGGTACCTCTTTCCTCCAAGGAGCCCTCAGGTCATTCAAGGGATCAGCAGAGAAATAAAACGCAAGGTCCCTGCCTCTCCTGTTGCCACGTAACTCATCCAAGCCAGCCTAGAGCAGGCTTTTTAAGCAGTAATTAATTTTGATAAAGCTGCCAGGCTATGTTGCCCCTGCTTGCATCACTCCGGTGGCAGGCTGCAGAATCTGAGTGTGCCTCCATCTAGGCTCTGAAATAAAACCTACAGCTGATCATGTTTGAGTTGGCCTAAGGGACGTGGTACCCGGGTTCACTGCATGCTGCAGCAGGTCTGAGTCAAAGCAGCAGACTTCATCTTCGCAGGGTGACGCTCCACCGAAAGAATCTGCAGGTTGGTCCCGTACCCTGCCAGAGGTGTGCTCCTGCTTGTGTATGGGCAATGCATGTAGACACTCACACAGAGGGCACAAGAATAACTTTAGCAGCTCCTTTTGACCATCGGGCTCAAAGACCCTTGATGTGGGACTATGTGCACTGCAAGTGGGAGGGTATTTTCCAAATCCTTCTTCATGCCAAATTCACGCTTCTGTCACCCTCAGTGCAGCGTACATGACTGAGCTTGTTATCTTTGCCTCTCAGATGATTATTTGTTCACATTACTCATTGAAACTTTGTGGCATCTTTAACACTCTCCATAAGGATCTCTAAGAATCTCTACCACAGTGTCAAAAAACATCAGCATGTGCTCTGCAGTGCCAGACTCTTGGGAAGTTGTTTTAACAGCCTCCTGCTTTCAATTAGTGAGTAAACTCCTTGGGGCACGAGTCTGGCTTCCCGTTAGTCCTGGCAGGCACTCTGGTACTTTCTAAGCAAATCATCCTCATCTTCCTACTCAGGTTGGCAAAAATCCAAAGGTAGCTCAAATTCCAGTCACCCCAATTTCCCCACCTGAAAGAGCTGCAAGCTGCTGTCTGGGGCTGGTCTTATAAAGAGAGCAACATCCCTGCCTGCTACTTTCAGGTCCACTCCATGTTATTTAACTTTTGAAAGAAGGTTTTTCTGGACTCGTATCTCTCAGCAATTCAAACAAGATGTCAGCAAGATGCAAATCACACCTGTATGAGCATCACCTAGCTAGGCTTCTCCCTAGCTTTTCCAGCTGACTGGGCTTGTGATACAGTCAGGTCTCCCCATCCTTGCTAGAGCTTTAGCCAATTCAGCACTTGCCTGCTGGGATTTTGACCCCTCCCATCCCCCATGTGTTTGTTTGAAGAGATAACTCCTTATATATATATATATACTTGCTCTTTGGATGGGGGGGAAAACCTTTATTGTTGTCTCTGAGCTTCTGCAGCATAAAGTTCCAGGATTCCTCCATTCCCAGCTGCTGGATTCAGAAAGCTTTTCCTTTTCAAGCTTCCTGTTCACACAGGGTGGGGGTGGGAAGTGGGGGATGAGGGGGGAGGTTAGGCATTGAATAAAAGGAATTAACCATTTCCCTTCTCTGACCTTTGGGAATTTCCGTATGTGAAAGTGGCAGCTTGTGTGTCTAAGAATTATAAATGATGGGACCTTGCAAGTTACTGAATGGATGTGTGACCAAAGACCACAGGCTGCTCCCTCAGCGGGGCTGGGAGTGAGGAGGGCAAAGGGGAGAAATGAGAAGCAGGAAAGACTACAGATACTGAAAGACTGCATGTTTTATAGGAATGAAAACTGCTTATCATGCTCCAGAGAGCTCAGGTTATTGCAGCTTCCCTCCACCATGTAGTTCATCTTCTGTTCTCAGTACACAGCAAAAAGGAGGCCAGGAAGTAAGTTTCCATGAGAAGCTCTCATGACTCAGATCTCCCTCCTGTAGGGTTTCATCAGTTTCCCTAGAACAGGGTCACCATCCTGAAAGGAAAAGAGCCATCCTGACTGGTGTTAGACTGTATGTGTATTTAATAAACATAGTGTGTGTGTGCACAATCCTTTCTAGACCCTTAAAATGGACTTGATGGTGCTTGAAAGTGGAGCTTGCATCGCTGTTTCTGAGAAACCAGTGCGTGTCCTCTAAGCCACCCTTGCCCCTGGTTCCCGGGCGCTACACAGACTCTCAGTGCATGCCCCAGCCGGCTCACAGCCGCTCCGGTGACACACCTATGCACGCATGCGGATGCACACACGCACAAGTGGGGCCATGGCAGTTGTGGAGCAAGAGGTGGCCTTCATCACCACTGCACTTTGTGGGGAGCACCAAATACCCCTGGAGGGACTCCCTGGCAAGCTAAGACCTGGCATGGCTGGGTTAAAACCTAACACAGCCATATCTGGATGCAGGAAGGAGCGTGTGTATATGTGTGTGTACATGTACTGGTGGAGAAGAGTACCGAAGCGGCATCCCACAGGGACAAGCTGCAGTGCTACTCACACACTTACCTGGACAAATGACCCCAAACAGAACTAAGCAAGTGCATGTCGCCTCATACACACGAGCTGACGTCCTCTGCAGCTTCAGGTGAGAGGTGAGAGCCTCAGGTCTGTGTGACCTAGGTTAGCAGAGAACAGCCTGGCTTGTGGCTGCTGCCCTCTTCCTGGGCAGGCTGTCACCCAGCCGTGCCGTGGGCACCCTGGCTGGCCTCCCCAGAGGTCACACGTCTACGTGCACCTGGAGAAGCAACTTCATCCAGGGAGGTTTCTTCTCTCTTTTACTGCTCTCTCCCCCTAACCCACAGGGAAATCTGTTCTTGAGCTTCACCTTCTGTCTTCTCCCCTAAAGCCACCACGCTCATGGGCGGGTGAGAGGAGTTAGATGAGCCTGAAGGGTTTGCCAGGCAGAAAGGAGATGGCAAAGACTGGCAGATGATGAAGGTGAACAGGACTGCAAGTAGCACAGATGAGGCTTCATGGATGGCCTCATAAAACCCAGTCCTGGCCTTCCAGACATCCCATCAGGTACTCACAGCTGATGAGCACATGTGTTCCCACAAACACACATGCAAATGGTGGGACCTTTAGCAGCATCTTGGGCAGAGCGAGTCCGAAGCCCCCTTCTACTTCCAAGAAGCTGTTTGGAATCACTGTGCTTTCCCTGAAAGCGAGGGTCTCGCTGGCTGAGTTTGTGAGCTGTGTTATTTCGCGGTCCTGAGAAGTGGCTCCAAGCTGAGCAGGCACCTTCATGCTGACACCCAAAGCACACTCAGCTCTTCCTTCTTCACCAGCCACAGCAGAGAGATTTTCTAAACACAGGAGGAAAAAAAAAACCTGCTTGTACTCGCTGCTGGCTGCTGGCTGAGATTTGCAAGGCGCAGAGGAAAAAATATGCTGCTCAGCAGGGCCCCTGCTGTATCCTGTATGGCATTTCTGTGGAACTAGCCAGGCCCATCTGTCTAAGCGTTTACAAATTGTAAACCTAACAGGGATGACCTGGGGAGTCCCAGGCCCTGCTGCTCTGCCAGGATGACAGAACCAGATCGAGGACGCTTTACTCCCTGCCATGCTCCCAGAGGATGGCGTGGAGGGAAGCGGGTGGCCTCTTGCCTTGCAGGATATAGAAGTACCCAACATGAATTTAGGGGGTGCCTGGAGGGGTGATATGAGGTGGTTTGGGAAAGATCTCCTCCTCACCCCTCCTCTTGTCCTTCTACTGCAGGATGATGGGGACAGTTGAGAGGGAAGCTTGTTTTCGCTCTCTGTATCTGAGCATCCCTTGTCCGCTGCTGCCCTCAGCACTTTCATCAGCCTGTAGATGCGACAGGGACCAGCCGGCGCATCAAAGGCTTGTTAAGTTACTGCTGTGCTGTGAAAGAGAGGGGAAAAAATCCTGTTGACTGTGACGAATTAGAGAAGTTCAGGGGTGGAACTCACCCTTTTATTGGAGAGCTGCTTGAGTCTGTGCACTGCTAAAGGGATTAGAGCAGCGTGTGGCATGTTTCTGGTTCTGACAGAAACTTGAACACGCTCTAGTAGAGCTATAAAGAGAATGGCCACGTCAATGGCGGGAGGGCTGGGGAGGGTTGTGAGTGATTAGCCACACTTGGAGGGCAACAGGGGGTTGTGAACTGTACGTTTGGTGTTAACTGTTGAGGTGCTGAATTCTCCAAAGCATGGCATTTGCAGCACCATGCGCAGGCTGTCTCTTCCCAAGAACGTTTTCGGGCACGTTGCGCTCTCGCAGGGCCTCTGGTGGTGTTGCCTCCTGAAGAAGGAGGCTCCTGGTGAGTGCCAGGGCATGCAACACCAGCCCGGTGCAGGGCTCAGCCCCAACTTGCAACAAGCTCCTCTAGGGATGGAGAGGGCTTTGGGAGGGGTCTCCATTCCCATTCAGACCTTGCTCACTCAGCAGAGTCAGAAGTGAAAGTACCAGATCTTGATATCACACAAGTAAATGAATGTCAATGTGATTAAAAAATGAAAAAAAAATATCATAATTTACTGGGAAGGGAAACAGTCACTGTGCCTAAGGCTCAGTGTTCGTTTGGACTTCCAAGGCATCAAGCTGGTGATGGATGGGGAGCTAAATTGTGTCTGGTTACTCTGAGCTGGATTTCATAGAGGTTTCAAGAAAATGGTCATTTTGAATGTGGCACACTCAAAGCCTACTCTGAGGACGATATCAGAAACTAACCCTGATGCACAACGCGAATGACAGCTTTCCGAAGCAGGACATCTGCTTGATAATAGAAACACAAATTACAAAGCTGAAGATGTTAAGAGAGGTGTGGAAGGAGCAACCTGGCACAACAGCCTCAGAGAAATGGGACAGGTATGTCCCGAAGGAGCATCACAACTTGTCAAACACCGTTTTCCCTAAACGTACCCCTAAAGTAGGGTTATGTTGGAGTTCTCCAGATGGATCAGGCAGACCCCAGACTGGACGTTCATGTACTGAAACAGCTTTACATCAGCCCTCCAGGTTATCAGAGCTCACACTGAGTTGGGTTCAGAAACATCTGCAGTTTATATATGGTAAAAATGAGATGAAATTTAAGTGGAACGAAACACTTCAAAGCTTCAGGAGAACCAGCAAAAGGTTAATAGACAGGACATTGGGGCAATGATTTAAAATCAGACTGAATGACAGTTTTCAGATGTTGCAAGACCTAAAGCCACTTCAAGGAGTCAGCAAGAAATAAGCATGTGTCACACTCCCTCCTGCATGACAGTATCAGCAACAGCTTGGAAAGTCTAGGTGGTTTCCTGAGAAGAAAAGGCAAAGCAGAGGTGGCTGAAAATATGGGGAACTCTGTGAAAGTAAGGAAAGAAATCAAACGGCAAGCCCTAGGAGGAGCGCTCAGGAAAGAGAGGTAGAAAAACACCTGTTCAAAGAAAAGAGCAAAGCAATACCAGTATGAGAGGTGACAAGAGACCCTCCGAGATTATGCCATTACAGAAATTTAATTCTGTGCTGAGGCAGTCAATAGTAAACCAATTTTCCCATTGGCAAGGTGTGAACTGGAGACAGACAAAGCAGGGTTTTTCACGTTCCTGTGAAAATATTTGAGATTCCAAAAATGATATTATTCCTATTTGTGTCAGCACAAAGGTGAGACCTCTGGAAAAACATAACAAGAAAGAACCCAATTCCTTCTTTGCTTTCTCTCGCCTCAGCACAAAAATGGGAACAGGTACATATGTGGGACTGAGATCTGGGTTCACGTCCTTGCATGAGGTTATCTCTGGTGAATGCGCCAACCTCCCAGCTGCTAGCCCACTTACTAATCTGAGAAAAGTTTAGATGCAACTGGAGAGACAGAAGGGCTGGAGTGGGTGCCATGGGCTCCTCATCTCCCAGCTGCAGGGAGCAACTAGGAGCAGAGCTGGACACAGCCCAGCTTGTCTGTCCGGCCGAAAGCGAAGTGTGGCAGAGGCGAGCAGGTCAGTGCAGTCCAGAGCACCTGGGCTGCATGGACCCAGGAACTTAAAAAGCACCTCCCAGTTGGGTAAAACAGATGTAAGTTTTACAGCTATTTTCATCAGAGACTTGAGAAATCTACCCCATAGAGTAACCAGGAACTCAAACAGCTCTGCAAATCTTTATTTTTAATGAATCATCATTTGCACACACACACAAAAAAGAAGCATTTTCAGAATATTTTCAGCCTGATTTGGTTCTAGCAGGAGT
Source organism: Anhinga rufa (assembly GCA_013400875.1). Taxonomy (NCBI): domain Eukaryota; kingdom Metazoa; phylum Chordata; class Aves; order Suliformes; family Anhingidae; genus Anhinga; species Anhinga rufa. The sequence continues at coordinate 73,243 of VZTV01040772.1, read as the reverse complement.
GTTTACACTGACTCACTAATAACAAACAAGGAGAGACACTAGTAATACCATAAGGTCAGAAAAAGAGGTAGGGAGAGCATGCACAAGAGACACTAAGCATACAAATGCAAAAGGACTAGTGCCTTCAAAATAGCTTGCATTGCAAGCGAAGAAGTGGGAGATGAAAGTAAAAAAAATTAAATGCACTAGTTGAAAGCCTGCTTAAAAGTTTGTGATGGCGGATTCACCAGTAAATCCATCGTACCTTTCAGTGCAGTCGGAGAAAAGCTCATGAACCCTGGGAGAGCACCACTGTAGTCAGCATTACCGAGAGAGGCCGAATGCGACATGTGTCCAGCTGCCTTTTAGAGTTTTGCAGAGTTTGCTTCTTGTGGGTGGCAAAGGAGTGACTGGGGCAAAGTTAAAGGAAAAGCAGGCTGAATTTTGACCTGGAAGATCAGACGTTGACCACATTTTTAAAAACATTCATCAAAGAGAGCACAGGATGGAGGAAATCACTCATTGTTGTTGCTTATAAGAAATCATTTGCTAGCCTTCCTCACAAATTTGGAAAATTAAATAGCTAGCATCATCCAAGACACTGGTTAGCCAAAAAGACCAGCTGAGGGAATCCCTACTGTAAGCTGTGCTGGAGAAGGAAAAGCAATGGCTGGGGGCTAGACAGTACAGAGCACTGGTGAAGAGCTGCCAGAACAGACACCTGGAGCGTGGTTTGGACCTCAGGCAACCTTTGAAGAATCCATTCTTCAGTGCATGCTTTTGGCGATGTGCCCAGAAGATATTTGAAAGTCAAACCTACAAACTACTCTCCACTGTTATATAAATTAATTAACCCACAGAGTGCTTATCCTACAGATATAGGATATAGGATAACTCTTCCAGAGTTAGGAGTTTCCTGTTCAGCTGGTATAAAATGGCACGGCCAGTAGATTACTCTTCTTTTCCTTCATGTCTAATTCTCTTTTCATTTGACCATTATTCATGTCACTCAAGTGAGCTCAAACTGATTTACAGTAGCACCCATTAAAAAAATAACTAGGCTCTGAGATATTGACTTATACTGAAAACGATCTTCAGGTGGATTAATACACACAATTTCACTGGCTTGCCGATAGCCTCAGACTTTTGATCAGCAAGTGATCTGGCCGACACGGAGCTATCAAACCACAGACAAAAACTTTCTTGCTGTGTTTGGAACTCTTCCCTGGGTGCTAGTTTCACCTTCCTAAGCAAAAAGGTGCAACATATTTTTTTCCCCGGGATGTGCTGAGTTCGCTTGCTTTGGCGCTTTACATCAAAACCCTCAAATCCCAAACTTGTATTTGCAATACTAGTTGGGAAGGTTGGGGAAATGTACAGGGGACCATCAGCTCCAGTGGAATTGGGGCATGTCTTGGTTTCTCCATGTGAAATGTTAGCGGGCATCCCTCGCCCACTTATGGTCCCCCTTGGATGCTCACCCCTGCTGCCTTCCCCTGCTCCAGCACCATCCTACTGGCTTTCACCCTGCCGGGTTCCTTGGCCGTCCTGGCACAGAGGACACTGCTTGCAGCAGTGGGAACTTTGGCTGCCTGAACTTCCCCGCTGCTGGCGCCAGTGCGAGCGCTGGCTGCAGCAGGAATTCCCCCAGTGATGTCCCTTCGGACCTTGCTGCGGGCCCAGAAATGTGACCTTCCCCTCAAGTCCACTGCATCTGGGCCAGCGTTCCCAGTGGCGTCAGCTTCCTCACAGCAGTGTTTTGTCAGCTCCACCAGGCCCCAGCTGGGTGAGCTAAACCAAATTTAGGCTCAGTTCCTGTCCCAGCTTCAAACCATTAGTCAGGGTGCTCACACCATCCGCCTGCCGCTGACCGATCGCAGTGGAGGGCTGAGCATGCCTCGTTCTGCCTTTGGTATGGGGTGCGCTCACTTCCTACACCTAGAACTGAGCCAGAGCTGCATGTCACTATTAAAGAGGGTAAATCGAAATGAAACATCCTCCCAACATTTTGCATGTGGTGAGTCTGACAGCACTGCATTGCATGTACGTGACACACAGCGACCAAGGAAGAGTACAGGAAGAGGTTAGGGATGAGAAGTTCCCTGGCCTGCAATAAAACAAGAGGTTCCAATTTAGCAAGCAGTAAAGGTTTCCCAGCTACACGGCATATACTAGGCTGTGCGATGTCTCATCGCCCAGTGTCTGCAGCTGCTGACACAGCACGGATTAGAAAAACAGACATTAAGGATGGGATGGGTCAGCAAGCTGTGTGCATTTTCCATGGGATGGTAGGGATACTGCAAGCGGGAGCTGAGTCCAGCCAGTCAGATGTGTTCTCTATGAGCAGTTTGGGATCCTTTCCCTGCAGGCTGGGCTGAGCATGGAGCTTTTAGCTAGGAATGTGCTCTTATTCCCCTACCTCAGAGATTTTCCTCATCAAGCCTCCTGGCACTAGAGGAAGTGTCCTTTCTTGGTGGACTCCTTTGGTGGTGCAGACACTGCCTGCCGCTTGCCCCCCGGTGTGTGGCCCTGCTGTCTGGGCCACGGAGGGGCTTCCAAAGGAGCAGCTGCTCTGAGCAAGGCTGGTTGACTCTTGCCTGCTAACTGAATGGTGGCACTGATTTTGGTGTCCCTCGTCAGGCTGCACTGGCATCTGCAGTTGGAAGTCCTGCAACCCTGTGGGTGCACGGGTCCTCCCTCTGCCAAGGGCACCCTCCCGCTGCCCTCATGGGCAGTGCTGACTGGGGCACAGTCCAGTGGGTCTGGCTGGACAACGGGCCAAGGCGGTGTCTCTGCCAGCAAGTCCTGCACAATTTAGGTAGGACTTAAAGTTCACCTCCCCAGAGACACTCAGAGGGGAAAACAGATGTAGGAGTGACTCCAGTGGTGGAAAGGAGTGCAAGCGGAAGACCTGGGAGGTGCAGTAGAAGGTCAGCCCAGCCCACACTGCTCTGCGCATAGCACATGGATGGGACCGTGGTGTGTTTAGCTGTAAACAGTGGCACTGTTCAGCACAATCAGCCTCAGCTTGGAAAGCTTCATGTCCTTCTTGGTAACAGCATGATAGAAAATAAGGCCTTGGCTCGTTGCCCTGAGTACATTGCTGAAGTGGGCTGGGTGAGGAGCGGGGAAGAGCTGGAACAGAAAAGTTGAGCTTTGATTTTCAAGTCTGGTTGCCCCAACAATGTGATCTGGGCAGTCCCAGCAAGGGAGACCCTGGAGCTGGATGTCTGGGGAGGGTGCAGAACCCTAGGACAGCTCTGAAGAGCTGGTCAGCACCCTGGTCACAGCTTGCTGTCTGGGAAAAGTTACCTGTAACGTCTCAGGCTGCACACAGGTACTATCTGAAGCTGCTTGTTGTTGGCCAAAGGTACTTACAAGGCATCTATTACTCTTGTGTCCAAGAATCCTCACGGGTCCTTCTCTTCTCATGAAGTCAGGTAAAACTGTCACCCCATCTCACAGGTGGGGAGATGAGGCACAGCAAGATCAAGGGATCATGCAAGAACCAAAGGCCCAATCTCTAGTGGCACAACTGCTTAAAAACAAGCACACCATGGACCAAAGCTGTCTGGGTGGTCCAGGATGTATCTTCCTCTGCAGAAGAGCAGCCTTGTCCATTCAAGTTCTGCACATCGGAAACTATTAGGGAAACTAAAGCCCAGGGTATTAGCTAGGTGGTATTAATTCATGTAGCCCTGTGTGTTTCCCCAAGCTCCGTTTCACCATATGTGAGCGTATCTGCATTGAAGGACAACCTGCTTCACAGGGAACTGGTAGCAGCAGAACAGCACCCAGTTCCCTAGTGCGGATGGAGAAGGTGCATTTCAGTTTATAGCTGGTGAGAAACTTTCTACTTCCAATCATGCACATAGACAAAAGCACTGCACATCCAGCTATATGGATGTGGTAAAACCTAAGCATGAGTGTAATATAAAAAATCCTGATTTGATAAAGCTTAAAATCCTGTCCCATGGGCTGAGTTAGTGTTTTGCCTGCAGCAATTTCTTTTATCTGCAAGCTTTAAGTTATGATTTGCATTCATTAGATTCACTGAACGTGTTGGTAATTGGTTAACACTCATGCACAGACAAGACCGTGGTGTTAAGATTTCATCTGAGACATCAGCTATACAGCAAACAGCAAGGGACATAACACTGACTCCTCAGGCATGTGAAAGGCTGAGGAGACTTCACAGTCCTAGGTTTGAATGTTGATATAGTGATCCTGTTGCCGAGATGTCCAGATTCCCAGCCCACCCTCTACCTGGGGGACCATTCTGGGAGAGACACTGACCAAGGTGCATCCAGACTGAGGTTCTTGGTGGCAAAAGAGAGAACAATTTTCCTTATTTAACAGGAAAATCCCCACTGAACCTCCGCTTCCCCTCCTCCTCGGGAACATCCACAAGTGACTGGTTCACATTTGCCACAGTGTTTTCACGAAGGGCCTGTGAGCTCTGCAGTTCCTCCCCAGCAGGAAGCCGGAGCAGCACCGTGCTCTCCCTGCCAGGCCTTGAGGACAGAGTGCAGGAAGGGGGTTTCTGGAGAAAGCAGCCATACTCTTCCACTCCACACAGGTTGGTTATTTCCCCACCCTTACTCACTGGAGAAGTCCTTAGAAGAGCAGACGTGCATGCAATTTACCTCCTTACATTTACCTTGGGGAATCTTTCCAGACATTGTCCCCAACAACATCTTATTTCTGAGACATTAAAAAGCCACCCTATTCAAATGCAAATCAAGTCCTTCCTGACAATAACTGTTGAGTAATTTTGACGTCAATACAAGCGCTCTAGCCGGACGTTCCAAGAATAGACCTGGTGTTTGGGAACGGAGCAAAAAGGAAGCGACCACAGATAATACACAGGAGCAACTCTTTAAAGGAGAGACTGTGAGGGTAAGATAGCACAGCCAGGGGTATCAGGTACCAAAGCATCAGAGGTTTAGAGCAAAGGACAGGCATGGAAAGCTAGGCTGGAGAAGGCTGAGCCACAGGGCTCCTCAGACTGAGGGCGAGAAAGCTGGGGCTCCCATCTTGGGTGAGTCCATTTGCCCAGAGTCAAGCCCAAGTTCTTTCCCTTAAACTGTATTTCGGCCAACTTTTATACATTTGGAGCTTGCTTAGGTGCCTCTGCCCTGTGCTATATTATATGATGTGCCCTCTGGAAGTTTTCTTCTGTGCAGTGTGTGCTGTCATGCTCCAAAAGCTGGTTGCAGAGAGGACACTGAACTTGCAAGCCTTTAGAGGGAAAGTCTTTCAACCAGAACTTGATACCAAAAAGTACATTCAGACACAGAACTAGCCCACCCCAGGGAAGAGATGCATAGATCATATATTGCTGATGGGCTGATAGAGCAAACTGCTGCCCCCCTGCCCCGCCCAAGGCTCTCCAAGGCAAATAGCATGCTCTAGAGCTGAAGTAGACCCCTTAGGAAACATGATCCAGCAGAGATGCCATTGATGTGCCTGCGTGATCAGAGGAATACATGCAGGGCTTCCCGAGTGACATGGCATTTGAGCACTATTTGGAATACAATGGCCTTTCTGCCTGTTTTGGAAATTTCTGACATTCTAAGTACAATCATATTTGTAATGGTTACATCTGGCCTTTCTGATCTGCTTGCTCATCAGCTAGTACAGAGCCCTCAGGTACAAATCTCCTCTCAGCTCTGCCCTGTTCTGCTACTCATCTCGTGCTAATTAGTCACCCAGGACTCTCAGAGAGCTTTATAGCATTAACCCATTCACCTCTGAAAAACTTTCCTCTCCCATTCACGACGAGTAGCACATTTATCTGCTAGAAAGTAAGTGATCAGTGAAGCCTGGAACCACCGCGTTATGGTGGGCAGTTATTATTTTATCCCCCTTCTTTTGCAAAGCTGATTTATCCTAATTCACAAGGCAAATCAGTGACAGAGATGGGGAATAGGCATGGTGTTCAAACCTTGAGTTCTCCCGTAGCCGTTGGTAAGCATTCTTCATGAAAATGTTTTCTCAGCTTTTCATACAAACCCAAGCATAACCTCGACAGGCTGGAGCCCACCTTTAGTCATGGATGGGGCCACATTTACCTCCTGAGGGTCCTCCTGTCCATTTCTAGGAGACTACGTATCTTCTCTTATTACTAGAAAGTGGCACGGTTAAATGCTAACTTGTTAAACAAAAGGCTGTCATCAGTCACTTTATGCCCAGTTAAGAACAACTCATTAGTAGATGCCGCCTGCTGTTCTTTGTGGCCTGCTTTTCTTCCACGTCTTTGAGAACAACATCACATACCTACGTCCTGGGGGAGCCGCACTGCATACGCTCCCAAACACGTTCCTCTCTCCCTGTACATTTTCTATCAGCTGTGGATTTCCTAGAGGGGGGAGCAAGGGCATGGCTGTTGGGGAACGCAGCCCCTGCTCTGTCGCTGCCTTGCGCGGCATGTGCGACAGACCATGGCACGGGGTGACCACGTAGCTGCACAGCCTTTCCAACCAGACTCGGCCACAGCTTCCCGCCTGAACGCTGGTGTTCCCATCTTGGCTGTGCACAGAGAAGGGAAAAAAACCCCTCTGGGTTTCCTATTTAATCCCTCCTTTCATCTTCAGACAGGTCTGGAAACACTTCAGTATGTTTAAAGGGATGGGGTAGCCATGTTCTCCAGTAAATGTGGCTTTACCAGGAGAGAAAAAAAGAGACATGGCGGTAAACGAAGAGCAAATTGCTGAAGTACAGCTGACATATGGACCCCAAAAGAAGTGCTGAACTCATCCTTTCTCATTAATATGATCTATATTGCTGCATACGGAGGAGACTACTGTCATGAAACGGTGCACCACGTAACCCTGCTGCGGATGCTCCTGCTGGCTGTGTGGCCGCTGGCAGCCAGCCCCTGCCTTGCCTTCAGGTGGGGGACACGATGGGCTGTCCCAGGCTGGGGGGGCTGGCTCTGGGTGCGCTTGGGGCCCCCCCTTACACACCTGGGGCACCTCCAGGCAAGGTCCTCCCCTCCACTGGGGTCCAGGCTTCAGCTGTATAAAGAAGAGGGAAACCAGCTCCTGAAGGTCTCTGTTGGTTTTATTTGGACCCTGCAGGTACAAAAGCCATCCCCAGGGTCTCCCAGCCCAGGCTTAGCATCTTCCAAAGTTCATTTCATGTTTAGGGTACAGAGACACCCAGATGTCCTTCAAACCCCCAATTTCCTTCTCTGGGGTGCCTTCAGCAACCCATCCCCGGGTGAGGCCAGGAGGACTAGCATCCCCACCAGCCATCCCCATTGCTCTCTGCCACAGCAACCTTCTTTCACCCGCTCCCTGTGACTAGAGATGCTGGTGGTGTATGGCCATCCCCTCCCTGCGAGACCCACGCTCCGAGGGGGAGATGTGGGGCCGAGCCTGGCGAACGTGGGTGCCTGGCTGCGGCGGGCAGCGGGCAGTGGGCATCAGGCAGCGGGCAGCAGGCAGCGGGCAGCAGGCAGCGGGCAGCGGGCAGAGGGCAGCGGGCAGCAGGCTGCGGGCAGCGGGCAGCGGGCAGCANGGCAGGGGGCAGCGGGCTGCGGGCAGCGGGCAGCGGGCAGCGGGCAGCAGGCAGTGGGCAGCAGGCAGCGGGCAGCGGGCAGTGGGCAGCGGGCAGCGGGCAGCGGGCCGGGCTGGGCGCGCGGTGCAGGAAGCACCTGCTCCTGAAGTGACGGCTCTTATCTGACCCTGGTCACATCAGGTGGCTTCCTTGTTTGCCTTGGCAGCGATCCCCCGCGGCCCCCTCCGGCTGCCACTGGAGAGCTGCTCCTCTGCTCCTTTTTGTTTTTTTTTTCGAGTGTGTCCATTGATCTGAAGAGAAAACCGCCCAGAGGCCTTCCCAGCACACAGCTCCAGCCTCCGCTTCTCCCACCTGGGGCAATGGTGGGGAGCAGGGACGAGGGTGCACCCCCCTCCATCCCACAGTAAAGCTGCCCATGCACCAGCTGTGTGCTTGGCCACCATCACGCAACCCAGCTCCCTCTGCCCCAGGAAGGAGCCAGTGTGTGGGGACCTCTGCACAGCACTGAGGGACGATGGGCGGCCAGTGGCCCCCATTGTGGGTGATGGGAGTGCAGCACAGCCCTCCCCAGACCAAGGGTTGCTGTGCGGGGCTGTGACCGCCCGGAGCCAGAATGCCAGGGCTTTAGAAGAATAAATCAATGCTTGTGGTTCCTCTTCCTTCCCCTCTCTGTCCCTCCTGTGGTCTGGATGATTTACTGAGCCACGGCTGGTCCCAGCCGCAGGGCGGCTGTGCTGGGGGGCTCCCCCGGGCAGCACCGGGGGAGAGCCCACCTGGCCGCACTGAGGTGCCACACAGCATCCCACGGTCATGCCAGGAGCCAGGAGCTTTCAGGAGCAATTCCCTGCATCTCCTTCCAGCTCTGCCTCAGGGGCAAATCGCAAGGCTTAGAAGGGCACGGGCGCTCGTGCTGATATGCATTTCAGCCGCAGAAGTTGGCCTGACTCCAAGATGGTGCTGTTTCAGCTTGACATCTACCTCTTAAATAATCTTCAAAATAAATTTAACCGGTGGGTTAGATATTGGCGCATTGAAATGTAGCACTACTGCCACATAAAGATAACAACAGATGCAAAGCACACACATATTTTAAAACCGTAGCCTGGTCAACAGTCCCCTGTAAGTTATAGATGTATGATAGAAATTGTTTGGCTTTGGATTTTATGAGACACGCAAGGAACAGTCTTGCAACATAATTTTCCTTCTTTTTTTTTTTTCCCTAATCCTTAGTCTTAGAATCTTTTGATAAGAAGAAATCATTTCTCCAGGGGCAAAATTTGCAATGAAAACAAGAAACTTTTCATACTTAACATACTATGCAAAGAGGAACAATAAGATAATAATGGGGCTGAATATTCATTATGCTAATGAAATGTTAATAAACTGTGGGATAGCTCTCCATCTCCATCTTTCTTCCTTTCTTGCCTGCTTGCTTCTCTCCTCCTTTCTTCTTTGTCACTTCTTCCCTTCTCCTCCTGCCATAGGAGCAGAGTGTGGGGAAGCCATCTTGACCAAGATGACAAACATTGATTGAAAGTGTTATTTACTTTAAATAGTCGTGCAAATAGTAAACACTGTCAAACAGATGTGCAACATCTGTGTAGTTCAGGCAGTTGGTGAATATTTCTATGCTGACCTTGGGGAAGCCTCAGATCCAGAAATAGCCAATAATTGGAGAAGCCCCAAGCAGATGTGTGCAACTATGAACGTGGGTTCAGGACATGAATAATTAAAAATGAAGACTACCTCACACAACTGTCACCTTAAAATGGAATCATAGTTATGTTTGGGCATCAGACATCATCACAGTTACGTGGACGGTATTTTCATTTCACTGCATTAATTATGTAAGCAAACAAAAAAACAAACCACAGGGTAACATGCTCATGATGAGTAAGAGCGAAGGCTAGGGTATAGTATCTGTAACCAGAGATGCACCAACATCGTGTGTCTCCAGTTTCAGATAATCACCTGGTGTCAAATCCTTTGTGCTGGGGGTGTGCCGCAGAGCAAGGGATAAGAGATTAAACCAGTGTGCAATGCTGAAATACAAGCCGGCAGGTGACCCTCTCCCTCTCTGTCTCCAGCAAGACCCTGCCTTAGATGTACCACCGTGCCTGCTACAGCAGCAGTCTCCCTCTTTGCCTCCTGGGCGAGCAGCCAGCTGAGCAGTCAGCCAAGCAGCGTTACTCTGAACCCAGTGTGTTGTGTCCGGGCACCTCTGGGACACGTTCTTCATCAGCAGCCTGAAGGCCAGGGGTGCTGCATGCCCCTGCTCCCTAGACTGGGGGATCCTCACGTTGGTGCCGAGCAGCCCAAGGCCCCTTTGCTCTGCTGAGGCAGTATTTAGGTGGGCAGCAGCGTTGGTATCGTTCTCTTTGGGCAAAGAAGACACTGCTCAAGTAACAGCACAGACACGGTCTTACAGGTCTTGGAGGTGCCCATGCAGTGCTGCAGCTCCTCAGCCTCCAGCGCTAGAGGCTTAGGGTCTGTCACCAGCATGGACACGGGAGGCTTGGTCTTCCTCTGCCAGCTGAACTCTGGGTGGCCAGTGGCAGTGTCAGAGCTGCCCTGACCTGGGCTTTCATTGCATGGCATGCTGTAGGAGTCACTCAGCAACTGCCCCATGGGAGATGAACATTAACCTTGCTAAGGACAGCTGGAAAGGCTGCAGGGTCACTGCAGCAGCAAGCCCTGCAGGGTCACTCAGGCCAAGCCAGAGCGAAGGTTGAGTTAGGAAGAGGCGGGCTGGGTTGGTGGCCCTGGTGATGGTGTATGCCTTCTGCCAGCCCAGAGAAGAGAGCATGCAGTGCCACAGCTTGCTCTGGGTGTTCATATGACTGCCCTCTTGCTTCTGTCCCAGCAATCCAGAAGAGGCAGTAGATGTGAAAGGCAGCTGCAAAACCAACCCTGAGGGCATACCTGAGTGCCGAGCTCCCCAGAAAGCACCTCTCTTACCTACGTGCAGGAGATTAGTGTTTCCTATTGGCAGGGAGCCTTTGGGAGATGTGGGGCCGTTCAACAGGAAACACTAGGCACAGGGACTTTGCTGGGAATTAGGCCATTTCTTATTAAACCCTGCAGTCCCTCCTTGTCCCACCTTGCTCTCCCATAAACGTCTCCTTACCAATAAAAATTATCCCAGGCCTTCGGTTTCTGTTTTAAGCTGGCTCGATCTGCAGCTCACTCAAAGAAGCCGTGCTCCCTCTGAGGCCCAAAGCCTGAGCATCCCTCTCTGGGGAGAGACAGAAACGCCAGCTCCTACAGGCGTGTTGCCTCTGTAGCCCTTTTTTCTTGTCTGCCATCATGCATGTGACCGCTCCTCAGTGTGTTCAGTCTGAGAACAGGCAGTGGAGCACAGACTCCCAGACTCATCACAACGCCGCTCCAGACTGCCGCGAAGACCTGCTCGTTGAGACCAAGAACTCTCCCAGGAAAGGTTTCTTTGTGCTTCGCCAGCAGCATGCTAGGGAAGCAGCTCTGCTGGGTGGGCAGCTATCAGACTGTGAAATAGCCATGATTTTAAAGCTTGTAAATAGGCGCTGATCAGGGGATGGGAAGGGGCTGCAGTCTCCTTTGTACTGAGGGACGCGTGTAAGGTCTGGTCTTTGCCAAATGGACCCCAAATGAATATTTCCCATTACTCTCAGCCTAGGACACACAGCTAAGCTGACCCATCTGATCCTGCCTTAATTTGCCACCAGCATTAACTTTCTTGGCCATATTTGCTTTTCCGTCCCACTCTATAAAATCCACTTCACTGCCCGTTCTCCCCCTTTCCACCAGCTTAGTCTGGAATCTGCTGGCTTTTTCATGTGGCTCATGCTGTGCCCTCACCCTGTGAAGAAAAAAAAAAAAAAACAGGAAAGAAAGAGAAAATAAGAAGACCTCACAGGAAGATGTTTCCAAAATCCAAGCAAACCTCTCTTGTCATGCATCTCCACTGCTCCTGGAGTCATTCTGGGAAGAAATCAGCCCTATCAGCTCTGCACATCTTCCAAATGTGTAGGAGTCCAGGTGGATGCGTGCCAGGCAGGGCATCCTTAGGCATGTATGAAAGCTGCTGCCCTCAGGATGTCCCACAGTCCCCCAGCTCTGAGAGACAGAGATGCTTCTGCCTCCCTTGCTGCAGCTTCCAACCAGGATGCATATTTTAAACGTCCAGGCTTGGGAGCCAACGCCAGCCTTGCTGAGTGCCCGGCAATGCCGTCTGCGCTGCATTGCCTCCATGTTTGCCCACCTTTGGTGGTCTGCCTGTGGAGGGGAGAGCTGGGACTCCGGTGCTCCCTGTGTGATAGTGCTGGCTGGCTGCTCAGCCATGGAACTGTTTATCCAAGTTGCTTGTCTAAGTAGAGCAAGACACCTGAATGCCAGGGTCTGAAGGAGGAGAGTACTGGTGTGAAGCTGGGTGTGAGCCTGTGGCTGCTGCTGGGGAGGACTTTGGTTTTCTTTCTTTGGCCAAGCGCCCGTGTTTGTTTTGGCAGAACTGGGGTGCTGGTGACACTGGGGGCAGGGTTCAGGACATCACCAGAAACTGAATTTCTGAATTAATTTGTGTTGAAATAACAAAGGCAATTCCCTCTCAGCATGCCACACTCCACCCACTCGGCTGCGCTTGCTGAAGCTGTGGGGCTCTGCTTCCTCTGACCCACCCCTGGAGTCCCAACAACCCCTGTCCGCCTGCTGACCACAAGGAACATGGGGTGCTTCAAGGGGCTTTGCAGAGGGAAGCACTGCCCCACCAGCGCAGGCTGCTTTCTGCCAGACCTTGCTGTTGGCAAACATGAAGCTCAGCCTGGTCGCCCTGCCCCTCCTGCCAGTGGAAGGCTGCATTCTGGGGGCTGCTATAGGACCTGCTGGCTGTGACTCCAAGAGAAGGGCTCCAAGGGTGGGATTGAGTGGGATCCTCCTTCCCCACGGCCTTCCTGCTCTCGGGAAAAGGGAGCAGGAGGCACCAGGCTCCTTCGCTCACTGGGGCTGGAGACACCTGCCTTCCTCAGCCCTTTGGAGGACACAGGAGCAGAGGAGAAGCTCAGCATGTCCTGATGCTCTTACGACACCGATCAGGTGCTCCCCCAGGGAATATTTCCACAGCAGGAGGAAGGGGATGCAGCCGTGGCAGTTCCCTGTCCCAGCTAATGTCACGTCCCTGGGGATGCAGACAGCTGCACACAGGCCAGGTCCATCTTGCCCGTGGTAGGGGAGTGGAAAAGCAGGCTGGGAGGGAGGAAGCAGGACTCTGCACACACTGACTGAGTCACGGTGCATTGCTGTTACAGGAGGGCTCTGGGTCGTTACAAGGCTCCATCCCTCCATGAAAGCTGAAAGCAAGCACAGCTGCTTTGGAGGAGGTAGTTCGTGGGGTCCCATCTGCATCAAGTATTTCCCTGCAGTACTTCCCCTCCACCAAAAATGCACATACTCCTCTCTGCCGAGCAGCTCCTGCCCTCTGTGTAACACACCCAGCACAATGTGACTTAGAAAAGCCCACTGGGTCCCTGAGCCCACGCGGTGCTGAGCACGCTGTGACAGAGCTGAGATGCTGAGTTCCCCGGCCAGCACGCGGGGTGTCAGATTCCCTCTTGAGGCACGTGGTCCTGGTTCTCCATTTCTCATCCTGTCAGTCTTCTCCAGAGGCTTGTTTGTTTTGCCCCTCACCAGAATGTGCTGCTGCATGTTTAGGCTGAGAAAGCAAAACAGCCAACTGAACAGCTGCTGGATTTGGGGAAGGGGAAGGGAGGGAAATGCTTTCAGTTTTGACTTTTAACCACAAAATGCATACTGGATTCTTCCTGACAAAAGTGACAAGAAACAGAGCTATAGGGCTTCGCTGAAAGCAGAGGGAGAAAACAACAGAGAAGATACTCCCTGACGCTTGTGTCTCTGATGTTTTCTGGTAATAGCAGTGAGGGAAGGCAATGGATCAGGCAGGGTTAGGTGCTGCTGCCCTCTACTCAGCTGAGCGGAAGAGGGCTGCGATGTCCACACGCAGAGCTGAACAGGAGACTTGGAAGTGGACTGAAGCGTACTGTGCGTTCAGGCCTCCTGCTTTTCATCCATCTTCTTGGCTGTTGCTCAGTGTCCATACTGTGCCTCGGAAGACCTGAGATTTTCACTGCAAGACCAGGTCTGTGGAAAGCCAACAGGAGAGAGCTGATGTTTCCAAACCCTACGACTGCTCAAGAAGGGCACTACCTTGACAACTCCAGTGCTATCCAGCATACCCAGTATACGCCTGAATCTCCTGGCGGGAGAGGTGCCTGACTAGCACATAGCCTCGTGCTGTGGTCTTTGCCAGAAGAAGGAGGACCCACCCCACCAGGTTATTGATTCAGGACCCGCTGACACCCACCGTTCTGCTTACTGAGAGTCTGATACACTTTTTACTCTGTCCTCACTCAGGAAAATCACATGCTGTTTGAAGGCAGATGGACCACGACATGCCTGAGTAGGGGTGGAGCAAACTGTAGCTCTGCCGAGCTGCTGACTTACTGTAGTGCTCTGAGAGGGGTTTGTGTCTGTAGTTGAAGCTTTGCATCTGAACCCCTGAACCCCCCAGAGATGCCACCCTGTCTCCATGGCAGTCAAGGCTTAAGGAAAGCACCAAGTCGTTTACCCAGTGAGGGCGCTAAGATGAGCTCTGACAGACTCAGTCTGGATGGACATGAATGCACTCATGGACTTTCTTTCAAGAGAGGACCAATACTTTGTTAGCAGGAGAAAAAGCCTACTTCTAGGCAACTTGTCCTTGACTGTCTCAGAGAAGGTAGGAAATGCTCAGTAGGAAATGCTCTTTTGGATCCATTTGCTCTATAAACAGAAACAAGAAAGGAAGGAAGGAAAGAGAGAAGAGGGAGACGTGGTGGATATGTCATTAACAAAGCTACTCCTTAAAGCACGTATTTCTTTTCCAGCTGAGAGTGAGACCTGCCTTGCAGACTTGGGTCTATGCTTATGTATGGCAGAGCTCCACCAAGTCAGTGCAGTTTCAGTGGGGACGAGTCAGACTCCCCATGGCTCATTCCCAGTCAGTATTCAGAGGTTCTCCATACTCACTCATGGCTTACTACTACAGTCCCCAGCAGCAGCACAGGGTGGCTTCTTGTCCCCACAGCTAACAGAGCAACCATGCCGAGGCTACACACTCCAAGGATGCAGAAGGCACTTGTTGTGTATCCGTTTGGGCAGTGAGGAGGAAAGGAAGCCTGCCCAGGTCTCTGAGGTGCTCTGTGACTGCCCAGCAATAGGAGGAGTTGTTCTGGGACAAGGGGAGGCAGTTTTGTCCGACCTCAGGAGTGCGAAATGGCATGGATCCTTGTGCCCTCTGCTCCCCTCGCGCAGCGGTGCAGCAATCAGGTGTAGCCAAGCCACACGTAGCCCCGTCCCACAGAGGAATATTTCCCATTGTCCCACTATTTTTTTTTCCGCCACTGTAAATTTTATTACCTCAAAGGTATGGAATTAGGAAATGAAAGATGTGGAAAAATTCCTCGGACCAAAGCACTCATTTCCATCATTTCCACCTTGCCCTGGATTTCCTTCTCGATTAGCTCCAGCAGTGTCCTTGGTTCAAGCCTTGGAGTCATTAAAGTCCTTTTGAAGCTCTAGTGCCCCACGCTAGTTCTCATTGCTCAGCAGAATGATACCTCGGGAATAACAAAGTCCACTTTGATCAACTACTTCCATCCTCTACAGCTGCTTCTGCAGGAGTGATTAATCCCAGCCCTTCCTCCGCTAATAATAAGCGCAGAGAATCAGCTACATCCTTTGTTGTTGTTATTTTCTCTTTTCATGTCCCTTTTTGGGAGAGCTGTGGAAGGGACTCGGTGGACTTTGGTCCAGTTTCTGTCAGAGGGGTGGCCACGGCCATGATGGTGATGGAGAGCACGGGCACCTGGTGGGCTTGGGTGGACTGAACTCTCCCCCAGTCGAGGCCGTGGGTTTCCTGAGTGCCGAGCTCCCCGTGCACCTGTTCCGGAAAGCTTTGCAGCACCACTCATGCCTGAAATCCTACCTACGTGCAGGAGATTAGTGTTTCCTATTGGCAGGGAGCCTTTGGGAGATGTGGGGCCGTTCAACAGGAAACACTAGGCACAGGGACTTTGCTGGGAATTAGGCCATTTCTTAGCAAACCCTGCAGTCCCTAGGCTGCTGATCTGGCACCTTACTCCTCCATAAACGTCTCCTTACCAATAAAAATTATCCCAGGCCTTCAGTTTCTGTTTTAAGCTGACAACGAGCCGGAATTGCTCTTGATTTGCACTAATCTAATTGAGAGAAAAAGGAAACACACTGTTTATTTAATGACAAATGCCAGCTAAAGAGGAGAATGCTGAATTATCAGTGACCAACTTTTACAGATAAGATTTCAGCATCTAGAGCCACAGTCCACTATGCTTTGAGGACTGCAGAGATAAAAGCCTTGGACATGGGAAACACCCCTGTAGAGGAGCCTTTCACAACAGAATCAGAGCTGCAAATGTTCTGGTAAGAGCTGACGCAGGCTGGGCTGCGTCATTATGCATGCTGCATGTGAGGAGTGGACGTTGTACCTTTAAACCTAATCTGTGTCTTTACTGAAGCAGCTGGTACCTGAGGCGTACGCACCTCCAGTTATCTCTTCCCAGGTCCGCTTGCGTGATACTGGGGTATCAAGCTCCATGCAGATTGCTCCTGGTACAGTGAGGGGAGGATTGGGCATGGCTAGCAATAGGAAAGAGGGAGATGCGGCGGGTGCTGCTGGTTTCTGCCCAGGCACAGGGCTGGGAGCCACTGAACGCTGTTATGACATGGAAGGTGCAACAGTGAGAGAAGTCCAAATGCTGGAGGGAGCTGGTTTGTGTTTTCTGTGAGATCTAGTTTGGGGAAATGCCAGCTTGGCTGGGGGCAGACTGCGGCATCAGGCTGTTGCTCCCCAAGCTTTTGGGCCTCTGGCTGTCAGCCTGGCTGCTCAGGACCTTCAGTTCTGGCATGGTACATTGTCTACTGAGGAAGAAAGAGCTCTACTGCCAAGCACTCTTGATAAATGGTGCTCTCAGCTGCTCCCCTAATTTCTTACGCTGCTCCCCTCCTGGGTGTTACAGTGCTGGGTGATATCATCTGTCTTTGATGTTGGGACCTTAGGTTTGATGCTTGGCACAAGCAAGGCACCTTTGCTGTAGCAAGAAGGAACACTGGTACCCAAATATCTTGTCCGACATGTCTTGTGTGTAACAGATATTTGCTAAATCAAAAAGCTGCAGTCAGAGGCAGGCAGTGAGAGCACTGCACTAACATACCCATCCCTAAACCCACCTAGGACTGTCCGTTCCTCCAAAGAGCTCCTTCAGGCATTATGTGCATTACTCTAGCAACACCTGGAGTCTTGAAGAGCCATGCTCAGCTCTGTCACATCAGTATAAAACCAGAACAAATCTTGCTGCATTCTGCTGCACTGCAGATCAACAGCTGTTGCATAGTCCACTTCCGCAGATAGCCATTGGACTGCACAGGTACTAATAAGGGCAGAATTTATCCCAGAATGAATTTATCTGCTTTTTTTAATCTTGGGGGGGGATAAGCATGTAAATATGTGAATGAAATCTCAGTGAGTAATCTTTCTGCTTTGTTTTTTAAGGTATTTTGGCGCTTTTCAAAATCCACAAATCCCAAGGTCTCAGACTCTTCTGCAGCTCTGCTGACAGAAGCAAGTTAAAGTCCCTGCAAGTCTGAGAAGTGTAATCCAGCACAGCCCCATGGACTTTGCTGATTTTGAGAACGTCTGAAGGTACGGCACAACCACACAAGGAATTTTGTCTAACAAATGGCTTGGAAGTGCGCTGACGAACTGGACGGGATTTAATCAGGATGCCTAAGCTGAAGAAAATAATTTTCTGTTTCAATCTGAATGCAGGAGGTATGTTTTGCCTTCTAATGCCATTAGGTGTCTGGAAAATGGCTTCAAATTCTGAGAAATCAGGAGAACTATGCAAGAAATGTGTGGTTCTTCCCACTAAACCCGTCTAGTCCTAAACTGGTCTAGACAAAAACAGACCAAAAAAAAAAATGACCTGACAAAACGGGCTGAAACTTGCAACTGCTTTGGAAGAACAGCCTAAGCATCCTTGGCAAGGTTCATGGCCCGGAGATCACGCGTGCCTCTTGCAGGGCTGGAGGTGGCTGGGCAGAATGGGTAAGGAAGAGGGCACCACCAGCCCTGAGAAGTGGCTCGAGGAAGAGACCACCATCATGGCATGGGTTAGAGCTGTTTCACATTCCAGTCACGTGTGGATTTCACTTGTTGTTTCACCGGAAAGGCATGCTCCAGCAGCGAAATGATCAACCTTTCTTAGGGATTTCTATTTAGAAAAAATATTTACAGTGCGCTTCTGACATCACCAGGCAGCAAAGCCGTGCCTGTATGATTCCTGTGTGCATGCAGGGGCATGTGTACCCACAGACATTGTGTTACATTCTGTGCATTCCTACATCATTATATAGATCAGGCTGGTTAGGCTGGAAGATGGGGGTCAAAGTGACCAAGTATAATCCAGATTTACGCTGGTCATCTTTGAAGCCAAAGGGAAGAGCCGGAGTTAGACCTGCTCATCTGATTTGGTCTAGTTTACAGAAAAAGGCTTGACTGCTTTCAAATCAGGGTCCAGGCTGAGCTTCCTCCATGCTGGAGGACATTTGGATCGAGCTCCTGCCCCACTGCTGGCAGCACCCAGGAAGGCTAGTTTAAAGCAGTACCAGATGGGTGGACACATCCTGAGACTCTTATCCATACCCAGCGGCCACCTATTTGCAGCTGTAGCATCTTCTCCTGAGTTTTTCAGCTGAATAAATTGTCCCTGGAGTTGACACTTCACACTTTTATATCTGCCCTGTGCAGTGGGAGGGTGGATGTTTGCAGGCACACCTCAGAATTGCTGCAGGACTCCTCATAAGGCTCGTTTGCAATACATGCAGTGATGTTTCAGCTCAAGTTCCTCAACTTGAATGCAGCATCATCAAGGTCAGGAGCCGTGACAGGTAATGTCCCTACCTGGGTGGCATCTGCAGCAGCCCCTGTTGTGTGCTGGGCTACAGACATGCTGAGGAGGGTGTGGTTGCAACTCTTTTCCCTTCTTATGCATCTCAAAGCTTTGAAAAAGTAATAAAGTCAGCCCAGGAGAACGGCAAGCGTACTGCCCTGGACTCTGGTCCACTCCGCACGCTCCTGTGCTATGCTCTCATGGGTGGCCTGACCCTCTGGTCCTCTCCAACCCTCCTTGCACTTATCTCCAGGTCTGCAAAGGAGAACCTTCCCCATTCCCACACTGTCTCTCCACACATCGTCCTCATAATCTGAGCTCCACACGCTTCCTACCACATACCTTATCCCCTCCCTCTGTCGCTCCCTTGATCCTGCTCTTACAGGGTCTCGGGCTGGCTGGGCTTTGCCATGTGCGAGTGGAGCACAGCAGGGCCATCACGAGAGCTGACAGAGCGAGGGCTGTTGGGAATGCGCATCCCTATGTTAACATGCATGCACGGGCACAGCCTGCAACTGTGACTGCTGCCACCAATGTGTGCCACTTTAGAGCCGTTTATATAGAACTGGCTGATACAATGCACAACTGAATCACAGGCTGAATTATCGCTGATTTAGATATTTACTTCCTTTGCACTGTGCATCCAAAAAGTGCACTTTCCAAAACAAAAGTAAAAAATAAAAAAATCAAGTTAAGCCTCAGCCCGTCAGCTGCCAGAAGTTTTCAAGGGAATGACAGAGTGGGACAGGAGGAGGCAGTGTCGTGGCCAGGGATGGACGCACTCATGCATCGGTTGTTACCTCTTCTGGCCTCAGTCCTGCAAACTCCTGCAGACACGTAGCACCGCTCACCAGGGATGGTCTCATGGAAGTCAACAAAGTGTTATGCTGTCACCACTATTATTGCCATTTCTTTTAAAAACTGTGGCATCCTTCTGATTTTTTATTACCAAATGCAGCTCAAGTCAGTTCACTGAACTCAGTGGAAAAACTCTGCCTCTGAAATCAGAACTGAGAATAGAAACAGGCCGACGTGTGTTTTTCTATCATGTGCTAACTTGTTCTGCCATCCTGTCAATGAGCTTCTTGTTTTCTTCTCCTTGACCAGACAGTTCCACCTAAACCAGGACTGGACACAGAAGTAAATCTGGTAAGAGAATACACTTCCTGTTTATAAAAATACCCTTCCTGTGTGGAAGAGCCCTCTTCCTGCACACACTCATCTGCGTACGGCATCCCGGACCTGTTTCCATGTGGACACAGGCAGAGCCGCCGGGGGTGGGGGGTGCAGCTATTATGGATATTTCATCAGGCTGAAGTACCAAATAAATTCACCTATTTGTTGTACCACCTTTGGAAATCAAACACAACCTCAAGCAACTCCAAACTGTGATCAAGATGTCATCCTTTTGAAATGAAGGGCTTTATCTCTTTGGCTTACAGCTAAATCTATCTGTGAATATCTGGAACCGGTGTCTCACTGCCATGAACTTACTTAGCTAACCTACAGACAGCGTATCTGGCTCTTGTGATTTGATTGTGGCTCACGGCTCACACATTCACAGCAGCTGAGGATTTGAGCTGTGTACATGAATAGATAAATTTAAAAAAAAATTCAAGTCTCAAAAGGCGGTGAGCTGGATGTTTCTATTCATATCCCTCACTATAGGTTTTCCTGTAACGGCTTCTGAAAGGACCTGGCCGAGATTTTCATCAGGGCTGGATGGCTTCATCCACTCTCCTCTCAGGTGGCCTCTCCTCTCACGCACATCAAGAGCTTAATGGACCAGATCCCTCCTTCTGCCATGACTCCCAACAGCATCCCCAGACCCTTGGAGACTTCAGGGATCATCAGACAGACTTCTTCAATAATCAGCTTATGAAAGACCCCAGCCTCCATCCCACCTTTCTCCCATAGTTTCATCACCTGCCTTTCCCCCTTCAAGACTTCCTCTGCTTTGCCTCTTCCCAAGATCTTTGATGCCCACGCAGCACGGTGTCTGTAGTAGCTTCTCATAGGCTCACGTGTTCTGCTTTGCTTCACCTCTTGGATGGGTCCTGCTTGCTCTGGTCCATGTTGGAAGTCAGCATTCGCTGTCACCACCTAGCCAACATGTTCTGCCACCTCATCCCATGTCTGGGTATCACTCAGACCATGCTTCCTCTTGATGCCGACAGCAGATTTCACATTACCTATTCTACACTTACCTACAGCTTTCTTTTCTGGGCATTTCCATAACAGTCTGGTCAAGTACAGGATTATTGTAATGTGTCATAAGGAACTCCAGTGTTCTACAAAAGGATGTGTTCATGGAGAAGGGGGTGCTAACACTTGGCTATCTTAAATCCATCTCTTTTGTCAGCCTCTGCTACTTTCCAGTCAATGAAACCAAAAGACGGTTTTACAGGCTACCCCAGAACATCCCCCACACATATGCACAAGCCACAAAATTAGTGTTTCTGGGAGCAGGAGCATACCCCATCTGATTAAAACAATGCAGTCATCTAAACCCAGAGTTATCATGTGCAGGTTTTTATATCTCTCAGCCTGGGAGTCCCTGTGCTGTGGAGAGAAACCTGCTCAGTGTGCAAGAGGGCTGCCCCAGCTCCTGGGCATCCTGCAAGGAGCTGCAACATCAGGCTGTGCAGGTGAGTACTGGGGTTGGAGAAGAGCCACATCAGAGACGAGCATGGCTGCTGGGGACACCAGGAACTGGAAACAATCACTGGAAGGCTGATCTTCTTTATTCTGGAAACTCTGCTCCTTCCTCTGGTAGGCAATGCACCTCTGTCCCTTGCTTTGCACACCACAAGATCACCTTCCCAGCCTGAGTGACGACATGATGATTAATCTATCTTTTCCCTCATCACAACAATGTTCTTTTCTGAAAATTCTTGTTGACAGACAGGGAGCTTGGCAACCTCACTGCATCAGCATTTATCACTTTTATGACCACACGGTTTTGGGAAGTGATTAGCTTGCTGGAAGGCAAGATACCGGGTTGAGGAAAGTCCACCTGGCTGGAGCAGTGCCTGCTCTTTGGGTCCTCTCCTGCCTGTGTCACCTCCCGTGCCCCGCAGCCCTCACTGGTGTCCCCACGCTCCTCTGAGCGCTGCTCCCCTGGGGATGAAACCATCCCATGGTGGGTACCCCTTGGCTGGGGGCTCCTGCTCTGCGGTGGCAGGGGCACGGGCAGCGGGCAGCCCCCTGGGTTGCACCTGCCTCGCGGCGCAGGTGTGCAGCAGCAAGCCCTGCCTCTGCTGCCCGAGCCCCGCCGCGGCTGCCGGGACCCCCCAGCGCTCTTCCGCCCCGCTTGCCCATGTTTCCTTCTCGGGGAAAACAGGATACAAGCGGAGGAGGAGGGGAGCGGAGCATGCCTCTGGCTCATCCTGACATGGAGGTGACAAACACAAACAGGCCCGTCCGCGTGGGTAGCACCCCTGGGTTCCATGCTGTATGTACACGCTCCCCTGCTGAGCCCGGGGAGAAGTCATGGGGACCACGCTCCTAAATCCAGCCCCTGCGTTATGGCTTGAGGCCGGCAGTACAAACAGCCCCTTTCCTCTTCGCTTCTCACTCCCTGGTTTTGAATAATTGGCTCCCCAGTCTGAGTAGCTGACAATCTGAAGGGTGCTCGCCATCAGTTTGCCAAGCATCATTACAGTGTCCACTGGGCTCAACAGCAGAGCCAGGATCCAGACGGACTCCAGCTCGTTCCCACGCCTAAAGAGATTGAGCAAGTTGGCTTGAGGGAGGCAGGGACTGGCCAGTTCTCATGTAAGATGTCAGCTATCAAGTTCATGTCATGCCTGAGTCTGTTGACAACGCCTGGGGGGGGAAAGAGAGCCCAAGCTTCACTTGGTTATTTGTGCAAAGACCAGAGGAGTAAGAAAGCAGTTTGACCGTGCTTTCGCTACTGAAGTCAGCAGATCTGACTCTGAACGCACACCAGGATCAGACTGGGCAAGACCTATTTATGCGAAAGCACTTTGCAGAGGACAACTGCACTTTAACACCATTCCTGTAAAAAAGGAAGGGAAAACAAATGGCCTGAACATCTGAAGGAAAAACACTTGTTTCCTGTAAGGAGGTTCAGCCAGTGGAGATTGTACCTCTGCTGCCTGCGTCTCAGCACTGTACTTTAGCCTCAGGTATGACTGTCAATGGGAAAGGGCAGGAGCTGTGTCATCCTCTGAAAAACAGCGCAAACATTTTCTGGTGACCGGCAGGCTGGCGACCTTTGCGCTCATCATCATAAAATCAGCTGATGTCATGCTGAGGTTTCAGAGATGCATTCCCGTCCCAGTCTTCGCTTTGGATTTGTGACACTTGTTTCTGCTTGCAACACCTGAACCTTTTGGATCCCACATGGAGTCCTGCTCAGTCCTTCCCGGAGGCCTGCCAAACCGCAGCTCAGCAAGGGAAAGCCACCAAGTTTGCTTGCTGTTTGTTCAAAATGCCCAGGGCAACTTCTCCGAACCACACTGGTTTTAAAATAAGCTCGAAATATCACAAGTTCTCTACAAGATGTCTGATATTTCTTATTCCTGGTCAGGCTGGAAATATTAAAGTAACTCCCCTTCAGATGATTCTGCTCCTGTACCTTTGGCTGAAAGAGAAAGCAGGTCACTGAATGATGTGGGTAAACTTAAGCAAGCACTGATATAAGAAAGTCTAAGTTTGAGGTAAAGAAGTAGAATNTTTCAGTGGAACTTCCCGTGTTCCAGCTTGTGCCCGTTGCCCCTTGTCCTGTCGTCGGGCACCGCTGAGAAGAGCCCAGTCCCACTCTCCTGACACCCGCCCTTCAGATATTTATAAGCATTGATGCTTTATTTAGTTGGGCAGAGCAAGGTTTAGGCATGAAAACACACCTGATACCAGCGCTTTTGCTCTTGCAGCCAAAGCCTTAAGCTCTGGTTCACCTGTGATGCGAAGTGGCTGCAAAAGCAGTGCCAATGTTTTGCAGCTTCTTGTCCTCACCTAGGTAATGCAAAATAGTCAGGGCTTGAAATCAAACCTGCCCTTCGTGTCCTGACCAGCCTCCATCCTTATGCATACACCATACAGTGGCTTTTGAGCTCTGTCTGGTTGAGGTGTGGTCACTCCCAGCCCCTTTGCTGGGGACACATCACAGGGCTGGCCATCAGCCCAGCCTTACATCTGAAACAAGGTGACCGTCATAGCCCAGGCAGCTCGTCCTTGTCCTGCAAGAGAGCAGTGGGACTTGTGGAGATCCAGACAGCTCCTCCACATGGGCCAGTCCCAGGCTCCCACTCTCTGAGACCGTGTGGGTCCCAGGCTCCCCAGCTCCAGCAGGATGGTGGTTTGGGGATGCACCTTGCAGAGACAGCCATTCTGGCCACCATGACACAAGGCTTGGGGCCGCAGGAGGCAACCTTCTAGACCTGGACAAGTCACTCATTCCTTTTGTTTCTCAGTTGCCCTAATGATTAAAGATGAAAATCTGTTATCCACTCCTCTAGGAGGATTCCCCTAAGGAGTGAGCAGAAAGAAAGTACAACGTGCTGTGCAGGGCCTGTACCAGCTCAGTGGATCTAGACAGAACTGGAAACAGGTTGGGAAGGAAGAATATCCCTAGGGTCTGGAAAATGCTCCTTACACCGTAACAGAAACATTTCCTTTGCTCAGTGAACTGGGAAAGGATCCCCAGTTTTGCAATGCCTTTGGTGACTCTTCCAATAAAAATATTGTGTTATGGAGGCATCTCATGCCCTGCTGGCCCTGGTATCCTACACCCAAAGCCTTTGGTCTCTCTGCTCTGTGAATAAACAAGAGAGGCAGCGGTGGGGAGAAGGGAAGTATTGCCTCTCTTCCTCTTTATTTTGGGAGACACACATCAAGAAGACCATGAGACAAGCCCAGAGTCCCATCACAGGTTGGTGATAAAGCTGGGAAAGGCTCTCAGCATTCCTGATGCCTGGTCTCCTCTGTCAGCCAGATGACTCCAGCAAAACAGGTCACTGAAAAGTGCTTTCAGCTTGTGATCTAAGGTGTATCCTTTATTCTGCCTGCATAATGGGGCAGAAAAAATTCTCTCCCCAAATCCATCTTCTCTTCTGTTCATAATTGTGGGGCACTTGCAGAGACCTGGGCTGTAATTTGCTCCTGGAAAGAGCATGGAGGTCTGAGCTAGGCCTGGGCACAAGCATCTGCAAGACTGCCCACATCTGGGGCCAGAGCAGGGGGAAAGACACAAGAGATTTGCTTTAGAAAAGACATTTTAAAGCTTACCTCTAACTGTTACTTGGGGCCCCACATTGCTGAAGCACAACCCTGCCAGGAGGACAACCCAAAATATGTCTCCTTTTTCATTTCAAGGAAAATTCTGGGAAAAACTGATAAAAAGGGGCTTTTCCCTTGGATTGTCCTGAGAAGGGCACACAGCTTTATTTGACAGTGCGGAGGTAGGAAATGTTGTGGTGGAGGCAGCCAACCTCTCCTGCCGCAGCCATGAAAAGAAATATAAACACGTTGATCCTATAAGCAAAGAGTTGATCCTTGCTTGCAGGACGCTAGTTATGAGCAATTAGGACAGATGCTGCACAGAGACTGCATTATGGTTGATAAAAAATGCTGGAAGGCCACCTCCTGCCTTTTCATATGCAATGGATTACATCAAAATTCCTGGCCATGTTGCCACACTGAGACCAGCCCCCCGTTGCTTTTGGGAAGTGGGACCATCTGAAAAACCACGGACAGAAACATCTGGAAAGTAAGCTGGCCTGTCCAAAGTTTACATTTCTGTTCCGCCCAATCCATTCAGATAAAATGAGAGCTGCCTCATATTGTTGACCCCAGGGGCACTTGGAATCAGAAATTCATGTCAGATCCAAATAAAATGTAAAAACAACCCCAAAATGCAGCCTAACATGCAAATTAAACCAGAATAGAAACCATTTGTTTAAAAGAATAATCACATAAACAAAGGACAAAAAAGGCAGAAAAATCACGTATTTGCTTGAAGAACCATAAGAGGTTCCCCATCATTTCCTGTATCTAAAAAACTGAGATGGTTTTCACTCTCTGCAGAGCAAGGCAGAGGGGGCTCTGTGCTGGCTCATACGTGCCACCCTTGGCTCTTCCTATTGCTGGGCCCTAATGATGCCTTTTCCAAGAGGCTGAATGAGCAAGACAGCAATCCCAAAATCTGAACCCTAAGTCCTCCATTCAGTACGCAGACTGACAACTGAGATAACAGTTGGAGAAGCTTTACCTAACCAAAATTCTCCCCAGGGCCCATGTCTGTATAACACAGTATGGGCTGGGGGCTGCTTTGGCTTGCATGAGGCTGCCTATCGGTATGGCTGCAACGAGGTCGCAGCTGCGAGGGCAGTGGCTCCGCTCAGATTAGTCATAAAAGTGTGGGTATCCAGAGCAAGCAAGCTGCCACAGCGTGGAGCTCGAGGTGGGCTGAAAAAAAGCTGTCTCAAAAGCTGGAAAAGCCCATGGGAGCTTAGCTCATGCTGAGCTCCACGTTGCTCCAGCTTGTCTGATACCGGCCGAGCCAGCCCACCACCACCGCCGTCAGCATCGCATGGTGGCACCACTGGGGCTGCTCCAGTGTGTACCCACTCCTAGATACTCGTCTTGCCATGAGATTATAGTACTGGGGGGGTTCATCCCACAGCCTTCCTCTCCCAGCTCTTCATTGCCCCCACCACTGACTGTGCCAGCGTTATCCTAGAGCGTGGGTTATCTGAGGATGTATTCTGAAGGATCAATACTTGAAAAATGCACATTTATGCACGTGGAAATCCAGGATTTGTTCTTCACTGCTAACTCCACCCAGATGAAACTCGTCGGTGTCATTCCTGACTGATGTCAGGATAAGTAAAAGCAGACTTGAGCCCTCAATTTCACGCTTAGAAGAATTTCTGCTTTTCTTCATGGAGCAAATGTTTGAATTGTTACACTTGCATAACATGATGCTGCAGTGCATTTTTTCCACTGTATACTTTCTAGATGAAAAAGCAATGTTAGAGTGAAGTTACACAATATAAAAGCAAACTTAAAAAAAATGTATGAAAGAACTGCAGAAAATACCCCCAGAACAATTAGAAACCCCAAAAATTTCAAGTTAAAAACCAAAAGGACTCTAAATGCATGATGATAAAGAAATGCACCCTTATGACATGTGTACACCCTTAATGCTACCCCAAAACGGTGCTTGAAGAGGGAAGAGTGTGAATGGAGTGAACAAAGAAAAATTTACTCTAGGAGTTTTTCCTGAGAAATGAGTTTCAGGTAGGTATGAATTGCAAACACTCCAAAGCCGTTATTCTAACTACAGCCATTCCTGGAGCCGGGGGAGGGCAATGGGGCGATCAAAGTGTAGGCAAACACAATCGCCCTTCCTTGCACTAGTAAATGTGGTCCTGAGCGCATCCATCCACCGCCTATGCAGCAGGTGCTGTGCCTCTGCCCTCCCCGGGCCACAGCGCAGGGCTGGAGGAGGAGGACGGGAGACACGGTCCCTTGCGGCTCTGCCCCCTTCCTTGGTTTACACTCCCCGGCTGTCCTTCTCCCCAAGTAGCCAGAAGATGCAGCTGCACTCCCCCACAGCCGCGCGTATGAGGGTCAGGGAGGAAACACAGCCCTTCTGAGGCCCTGTGGTTAGTCTGGCTTGCATCAGCCATCCTTCTTTGCCTACGGACCCGCAGGCAGGCGTATGAAAAGGACCTGTCCAATTTGGCTGCGTACTTGAGACATATCCTGCACATTGCTTTCCCAGCTGGGCCCATCCCATCCCGGCTGGTGACTCAACTGTGAGAGAGATGGAAGTGTCGCAAAGCCCGTCATCCTGAGTCATCAGCTATTATTATTGTGCGCAGGTGGACAACGCCGGCAAGAGGAATTTCTCCAGTGTTGCCAGAAAAAGCAGCATCGCCATCACCACTGTAAAAATAGACCCCCTCTCTTTGGGGATTGCTATTTCAGCTTGATTTCTGGAAGCTCATGGTCTCCTGACAGAGATGGGATTAGCACATCTCCATACAAGAAAGCTCAGGGACCATGTGCTGGCACTAAACCTTGCGGAAAGGTAGGTTTGGGGATTCCGCCTGGGTTCTGGTTCACTTGCCTTACACCGATGCCCGCAGTGTGCAGCTGGGTGCTGTATGGGATACGTGGGCTGTCCACAGAGCAGATCTGGAGTATCAGGTTGTACATGGCTTCAGCAAAGTTGCCTTTGCCAAACTGGAAAACTTCCTGATTTATCAGCTTTGATCTCTTCAGCAGAAGAACATTTCAGCGGATAGTTTTGCAAGAAAGCACTGACTACGCTGGTTTCTCAGGACATCCCATATGTTTTCATTTCGGGGGGGATTCTGTTCTGCGCTCTCCAAACAGCAGAGTCAGAAGTGCCTGGAGGATTGTTTTTCAGGAGGGAATGAACGGGGTCATTTCCCCCTCAGCTGCTGGGGACTTCCAGATAAACCTACCCTTCTCAGGTGTTTTCATCCTCTTGCGGACGCTGAGGGGAACCATCATGCGGCTGCTGAGTTCACAGCAGTGCAAAAAGCAAAGAGGGGAAGCAGAGAGGAGCAGAGTCCTGCCCTGGGTCTGAGGGCCTCACGCCCGGCATCAGCCGGCTTCCCTGCAGGGAGCCGGGCTCTCTGCCAGGCTGGCACGGAGGACCACCACCATCCACCGGCTGCCTAAATTAGTCCCAGAAGTACGGTCCCTAAGGAGATGCCAGGGAATCCCAGGCTCCATTTCCTAGGGAAAGGTTTAAATTTGAAGGTTTTGGCTGCAGGCTGCTTACAGGTTCCCACCGTTTCCTGAGGAAATGAAGGCTAATGGCATCACTCAGCCGTGTTTGGTCCCATCCTTCCTCATCCCCCGGCTGGGGGAAGGTGCTAGGGCACCTTCGGTGCTGGTCTGCTGGCCGGCCCTCGGTACCCACCTAGCGGCCACCCACCCTTGGGGCCGCCACCAGAGCCAGGGCTTCCACCCACCCACCTGTCCCACGGTGGTCCCGGCCCCGCGGGGACTTGGGGGGTGGAAGAGACACCGCTGTGTCCCCCCCTGGTCCGTGCACCTTCCCGCCTTTCTGCTCCGAGCTGGCAAGTGCCAAGGTGCCCTCACCTGCGGGGCTGGACGGGGCTGCTAGTTCATTAGCTGGTTCATTGCCACCTCTTCAATTTTCTTGAAAAGAAAATTTCAGGAGATGTTTTCCAGCCTGAGGTTTAGGAGTGCCTAAAAATGAGAAAAGATTTCGATAGTTTTAGTCAGCCCTGTTTTCTTTGGTTTTCTCAAAAAGAGTTAGGGATTTTTAATCAGTGTTAAAGTGCTTTCTGACAACCCCAATGAAATTCCCACCCATGCTGGAAAACCTGTAGAAATCTCAGATGTTGTTTCCAGGGTATGGGTATCACACTGGGTCAAGGTAGTCCAGACCTGGCTATCTTTTTAGGTAGCCTGCTGTGACAGGACAAGGGGTAATGGTTTTAAACTAAAGGAGGGTAGGTTTAGACTGGATATAAGGAAGAAGTTTTTTACAATGAGGGTGGTGAGACCCTGGCCCAGGTTTCCCAGAGAGGTGGTCAATGCCCCGTCCCTGGAAACATCCCAGGTCAGGCTGGACGGGGCTCTGAGCAACCTGCTCTAGTTGGGGCTGTCCCTGCTCACTGCAGGGGGTTGGACTAGATGGCCTCTAAAGGTCCCTTCCAACCCAAACCATCCTGTGATTCTATGATTCTTTAGGTGGCCAGGGCAGAGCAAAGAAGAGGAAGGTGGATTTTAGCTTGTGATGATGAAGGCAAGGCTTTGGGTCAGCTTCTGAAGGGAGATGGCATGGTCTCAGCAGGAGATGCCTGCAAGAGAGCCACCAATAGGAGACACAGTCTGGCAATGCACCAGCCACTGGAAACACGATAAACCCCCCTGGAGAAGCACAGGCAGATTCCTCTCCTGTGCCTGCAGGAGCCCAAGGCAACAGCCCCACCGTGGACCAAGGAGCATTAGCTCAGGCATGATGCCCTGCAGCCTGGTTCAGCTGTCACCAGGCCTGAGTGGCCTTAAATCCATCGCAGGTCCTGCCCTACTCCTAGCTGCTGCCTTGGCGTGGGTGAGCAGACCTCAGGTCTCTGCCATGATAGCCCCGGGCTGGGGGCAAGGGCTGGATTTAGCTGGCAGAGGCCCGGTTGCACCAGGACCTGAGGCAGGACCATGGCTATCACTGAAGAGTGGCAACAGCCGCATACCCACCGCTGACCCCAGCTCTGGGACTACGCAGGCGTTTTCCCCCCGCCAGACACTCCTCGGATGCTGTAGCATCCTGCCAGCTTCCCAAGCAGGAACAAACCGCTGCTTCTCTCGGGTGTCTCTTGCTAAGAGGAGACCAGCGACTGTTTCAACCTGGTTTATGCCACCCGCTCTCCCAAACGGGCCAGCCCTTGACCTCTCCACACAGGGAATTTTTACCCATCCCCTTCTCCCTGGCCATTTTGTAGGCTGTGCAGGTGGGGCTTGCAAAAGCCATGCTGCTGGAGCTACTGTGCTGTTCTCTGCAAGGGGGAATGCATCCTCCTGCACAAGGTTTGTTCCCAGGGCAGTCTCCACACTAACACTTACCACCATCTCTTGGCTCTTACTGGTGGTGTTTTTTTTCGGCAGACCTTCAACAAAAGAGCGAGAAAACCAATTCTTCTCTCCTGCCTCTTGTTCTGTGGTTGAAAACAGATCAGAAGTACAGTCAGGGAGCCCCTCTAATGCAGTCAGCCTGGAGCCCCTCTAATGACAAGAAGAAAGTAGGTTTGTGCAGCTATGGTGGAACTGGACTTGTCTGAAACTGGGATTGGGGCAGGGTTTGTTTGAGGCAAAGACCACAGCTGAGTCTTATTTCAATTCCTGACCTGTTAGGAATCTCAGGTCCAAAATCCCCTGTGCTTAGGCAATATAAACCAGCTACTGGCTCCTCAGTCCTGAAGGGGATTTTTCTTGTTGCAGGAGCCCAGGGTGAATTCCTCTCTACCTAGCAGCTTCTGGATTTGATAAATCCAGTCCATATTTAGTCTTCATTTGAGGGATGTGTAAACTGGATGTGTTGGAAGCACATGGAGAGCTGCCTGCTGACCTGACCCTTGCTTGCACTTCACCCAGCAGCTGCAGCTGGATTGGTGCATTAAACACTTCCAAGTCAAATTCTCCTATATAAAGAAATATCCTCAGCGGAATTGACTGTGCGCAGTAGGGGAAGCGACCTCTTGGGTCAGTGTTTATTGCAATGGTGATGAGAAACCAAGGAGGGACTCCATAAGGAGGGAGATGATCCCAGGACAATGCCTGTGGTATGGTGGGAACCTCTCTCAAATCTCCCAGTTTGGTGAACCCCACCTGAAATGGCAACGGCAAGGCTTGGGGATTGGTGTGTTTCCTTCTACCATCGGTATGCTCTGCAATCTTATACAGCTTTATCAAGCATCCTTCCCACTTCCCTCTTTGTAGAACAGGTACAATAATACCATATTTTTGCAAGACCCCAGTGTGACTAAACAAGATACAGTTTGCGTTGTGCTGCAGGATTCGGCAGCAGCTCGGCCTCGCATGGCTCAGAAGAGAATGCAAATCAGTTGCTTCTGTTGGCTTACGGTGACAGTAACGCCAGGGTGTGGGTATTGCTTCATGAATCCCTCCGAGACCTTGGCCTGCGCAAACTGGCACTTGGAAATAGCTCATCCAGTCTCCACATTCACACATCCCCTTCCAGTCTCTGACCTAGAATTCTGTTGTCTTTCCACACACAATAGTATCATTCAACATATTAGGCCATGGGCTTTTCAAGGTCAGCGCCATCAATATGTGGAAAGCGCTAGAGGACAATAACAGGTTGATAAGTCACATGGTAAATTAGGAAAAGGCCCTCAAGGGTTGTAAAATGTATCAGATCCACTTATCACAACCCTTTCTGATAGTTTCTGCGAATCCCTGGTGGTAAACATCCTGCCTGCTCGCAGTGCCAAGGACGCTTCCCCAGAGTGCGATAGCAGGCGCCTGTCAATCCCAACCGCTTCTGACACAAACCTGAAGTTCCTTCTTTCTTTTGACAGGAACAACTGGAGCCGCTCGCCCTGCAGAGCCGAGCGATCTCTTCTGCTCTCAGAGCTCATGAGACACAACCGAGGGCCTGGTGAAGAACCATTGCTGAATCCCCTTGGGCTGTGCAGAGACATTTCCGCTCTTTGCTCCGGGGTCAGAAGCAGTGGCAGCAGTCTGAGGTGCTTTGGGAATGGCAGGGCAGGGCAGTACATATGAGACTCCTGTAAGATAGCGATGTGTCTGGGGTAGTCTAGGATCTAGGCTCCTCTATACTAGTAAGTTGAATGATGCCAGGCCGTGGAAGGCGATCGCCTACCCTGTTAAATAGAAGTGTCTCGTGCACAGTTTTGTCCTGAGCTGGCCAGCACAGAGCTCCAGGCATGGTACGGGAATTAGCACAACCAGTATGAACATGAGCGGTTCAATGCTAGCTAGCCTCTGCATCAGAGAAAGGCCCCGGGTTCACTTAGTTCACTAGTACAGATGTACCATATGGCCTTCTCAGAGCTGTGATTCATTGCCTCTTGGAAGAAACACAAGCCCTGTCCTAAGCATCTGACCTGGAAGAAAGGTAGCTCACCATTCAGTTTTGGAGAACAGGGACTCTGACACACCACTGGGGAGTGCAGGCACATCCAGCACGGAGCACACACACTCCTTTCTACACATCCTTAGGCTGGGATTTACCTCCCCTGAGAAGAGCTGGGAGCCTGGCTCCCTGCAGAGGGGTGGAGAGGGACAGACGCCTTCAGGAGACGGTTCCTCCCATCCTAAGACACCGACAACCAATAAACCCCCTCTGGCAGTGCCTGTCTCTGTCAGAGCCCAGGTGACATGGCCCTCGCTGGGTGCCTAACGTCAACCTGCCTGAAAGAAGCTGTTTTCTCACGGCTCGTGGACTCGGGTATGCCGACAGGGCAGTCTGCATCCTCCAGCCAGAGAACAAATCTCCCCAGATGATACAGATACAGCAGGCAAATGAAACATGCGATGAGGAAGAAATGGCCCAGTTATCTTCATCCTGTTAGCTCTGTTCCCGCCACGCTGTGTCCAGTGTCACTCAGAGATAAAGAGCAAGTACCTTACTATCACCATCATGTCTGCCCTTGAGGGTTTATTCTTTCACCCCCTCCCGTCTTTGTTTCTTTCTCCCTTCCCTGACTCTTTTTCTGTGTTGTCTCCCTACTTCCTACCATGCAATTCCCACTTCCCATATGGGTCTCATTCCTACCCTGTCCCCATCCTGTCTGCTAAAATAATCAGCAGTGAAAACCTGAATATGGCCGTTCACATTGTTTCCGTGGGACTCAGTGGCAAGTCTCCTAGTGCGATGAATGAAGGCAGGACGCGCTTCTCAGAGCCATTGTTTCAAGCTGTCTGCTGACTCAGGAAAGCACTGCCAGCTCCGTTTACATTGAGTCCTTGACTAGCAGGTTTTCTCCTCCGTCTGCTCTGAGTAAGAAAAGAATCAGGCCCTTGTACTTTAAACAGTGGCTGCTTAGTTTATGGAATGCATGCTTCAGAACTAGCCCGTGGGCCAGAGTCAATCCATGGGAAGGATGTCAGATGAGAGCATCATGACGTGGTTCTTTGTGAGCACATGCACTCGTTATTCACTCCCTGATGTAGCTGTTCAGAGCGGGAATTCTGGCTAGTGCAGCGATGGATGTGGAATAAGATTGCCAAACCTGAGCTAAGGCTCTCCTCCTCTCAGGCAGCCCTGATGTCGTGTTCATCACATTTACAGTTTTCAGTCAGCCAAAAGCATAGAGGGAGACAGCTCATGTGTTTGGAGAGAGCTGCACAGACGTCTCCTGACCTAAAATAACCACATGAAAACATGCTGCAGCACCTTCTAGCTAGCACATGTGGTACCTCCCAGTCTGTGCTGGTCACTGGGAACATTTTACTTCACGATCTAAGACTGCCCCCAAGGAAGTAGGAATGATGGTGGATGAACCTGGAAGATATTAGTGGATTTGCAGGTTATGAAATAATCTCTTCCTGGACATTTCAGATTGTTTTAACAGCTTCCAGGCTTCCAGCGTACAGAAGCTGACAGAACCTTGCCCAATATCTGCATAGCTGCACCATACAGTTTACAAACGTGACTCACCAAAAAAGCACCGAGTGGGGTCTAAATATTGACATAACAAAAATTAGTATGAAGTGAGACATCCCATCGGATGAAGAAAGAATCCATTTTGCTGGTAATTCAAGATTCAAGGCAGTCTCATCTTTCAGTAAAAAACATCTTCTCCATCTTTCCAGGAGAACAACTTCCCATCCATGTCCTGCCCCAGCGCTGCAAGAAATTTATGCTGTTCACTACTGCTCTTCCCCTTTTGACCCGAGCGATGGATCAACATTCTTCTGTGAAGTTTGTATACTCGCAAAGTGTGTACATAGAGGCTCTGATGTAACAAAGCCTGAAGGGTCCCAACCTCCTCTCCTAAACAAGAGTTTCCCTGAACACAGGGGAGCGTGACACAATTTCTTGTAAAGTGCCAGTCCTTTCTCAACCACAAATAGTCACCCCAAAGCTCTCTTACCTCCTTCCACCCAGAATCAGGCTGCGAGGACTCCTCTGTGGGCACACTGAGTGGGTTTCATTCCTTCAGCCTGAGTGGGAGGCAGCTCTCCTTTCCAAAGACCTCTGTGAGGATCTCCCAGCTCTTGTGACCATGCCATGAAGTCCCGAGGCCTCCCCCTTTGGTAGAGTTCCAGGTTATGTAGTTGTTGCTGGTTTGGGTTATTTCTTCCTCTGTCACATGCATTTTCAGGCAAAGATTGCAGATTCCTGGTAGAAGGGGGTTCAGCAGCCAAACCCTCCCAAGCCCCATTCCTCTGAAGAAGGAGGACCTAAATTATTGTGTGATGCTGCTATTCATCACCATCCCTGGCTAGTTCCACAAGGGGAACAGGTTCAGCTCAAGAGTTTAAGAGCGCCCTTTCTCTCCAAACTTTACCATACAGGAGATGGGGCATTTGACTGAGAGATGCAGGCTCAGGAGAGAGAACCTCACTAAGCACCAGAGAGAGCAGGTGGCAGGGGCCCTTGGCCGCAGTCCAGTGGTTTGTGCTTTTGGGTGGAAAGAGGAACGGATGGTATCAGACTCTGATGCTTGAGCAGTTTCTGCTCCTTGTATGACAACCGCTTATTTTACAAATACATCAGAACTCATAGTGCCCACAGAACATCAGTGACATGGCTATGACATTGGCTGAGCGGGGCTTCAACAGCACGTGATTCAGCCTTGAGGGCCCGAGTCCTTTTGCATACCCAAGCCTAGGTGACTCATTGGTTTGTTGAACTCAGATTGCTCAGGCTAAATAAGTCTTTAATTACTGCACTATGCTGTTTCCTTGCCCCATTTGTTATTTCATGATCTTTCCTAGGACACTGACAGTTTCAAAAAATCAATTATTTTGTCGAGGCAGAATTTACTGGTAATTACAGTTCTGATTTGCTTTCTCCAACAGCTGGAGAAAGAGGTACAAGCATGAAGCACATATGTGGCATTGTGTGTGGGGAGGGAGAAATTCTTCTGCAGTGTTTGTACATTAGAAATCTGGTTGCCAAAAAGCAAGTTCCCAAATGCCTGGGGTCCACATGTTGTGTAGAAGCAGAGTAGCATCTTGGCATGGAAAAGGAACATTGCATGAAGGAACCCAAAGTCTCCCCAGTTTACATTGTCCTCACAGCAGATGAAAGCCTGCGAGCCGCAAAGTGGTACCCCATCAGCTGTGTCTGCCGCCAGGCAATGTATTTTGCTTTGACTGCTTTGAAAGCAAACCCCTTAAAGGAAACATGTGCTGGGTATACAAATGCAGTGTTTCGTTTATTTAAGACACAAATGCAAAACCAAACAGGCTTTCACAGTTCTAAGTCACAGATGTCTTTAACGAAAAACAGCTATTGGAATGTTAATAACAGCTCCTTGTACCGTAAGCAATGAGTCCACTCAGTCATGCTTTTAGGAAACTAACAGTTTCGACAGATCAACCTATTAATCACTTGGCCTCCTAATGGTTCATTTAAGGGCAGCTCTTATGAATTTGTTAGTGTGCTGCGCTGACAGTTTGCCAAGAAGTATACACGGACATCCCATATTCTGCTCCTCTGAGGTCCTAAAATGACAGGCTCTCCTCTGAGATACCAATGAAGAATTCATTTGACCCAAACTGCTTCCATTCATTCAGTCTTTAGTCACTTAGTTAACTCGGAAATGCTCCTGTGGCTACAAAATATTCATCAGTGCTAAGAAGATGGCAACTCATGACCTCGCATCAACAACCCTGGAAACCCAAGTGACTGGTTGGCATAAAATATTGCCCCTCAGTGCAGCCAGTGAAAAGATGCTGATTTATACTGGCCATGAGAGAAATTGTAAGGTAAAATTGTTGTTTTCTTTCATTGGAAAGAGTCAGGTAATTTGGATAAGTTGTTAGGTTGGAAGAATTGGGGAGTTTCTGTTGATTAGACCCCCATGTTTTCCTCTGCAAGGTCTGCTGTCTGTGCTCCACAGCTTCATCCCTAAGAGCCTTCATGCCAAGCTGCTTAAAACTGATATAGGATGAAACAGACAATAACACCTGCGGGTTATTTTCCAATTTTCAGCCAGAAGCATGCACAGCATTAAACTGCACCATGTAACCTCATAACTTCTATATATTTTTAGACATTCTCTCAGGCTTAATCATTACTGTTGCCATTAGAAAGCCAGGAAAGCCTAGCCACATCTGGATTTTCTTCTCCTTAAGCTTCAACTTCAGGAATCAACATAGGTTTTATGATTGGGCCTGGCACACGGCATGGAGTTACAACCAAGGGAAGCTTTCGCTGTCTGTGTCGTCACTCTCTGGTTCCTCTGCTGCAGACCCAGTGCTTACAACAGCACCGTAACTCCTCTCCACCTCCCTAGGCTGTCGGTGGGTGGGTTCAGCTAAGATGTGGCGTTTCCCGGTGCAGAAGCAGGTACGTGTAATGGTGTGGGGATGGTAACTTCTGGCATGGGAGCAGGGCAGGCAGCTGGAAGTCATCAGCCTGATGGTCAAACCTTTGAATCAGCAGTTGGTGGCTGTGCAGAATGGTGTCATTTATCCTCTTCGCTAAAGGCACGACAAATGCCAGTAGCAAAGCACTTTATGGGAGGATACAGGGCAGATGAAACTGCCCATTCTATGTTTTATATCCATATCCTACCTGCAGTTCACTATAGTTCCCTCCTCCCCTCAGAGCATGAGTAACTAGCTGTATAATCAAAGTGGCAGCCTGGAAGACATGTTCCCATTATTTGACAGGACAAAGAGTAATGGTTCAAACTAAAGGAGGGTAGGTTTAGGCTGGACATAAGGAAGAAATTTTTTACAGTGAGGGTGGTGAGACACTGGCCCAGGTTGCCCAGAGAGGTGGTCGATGCCCCATCCCTGGAGACATTCCAGGTCAGGTTGGACGGGGCTCTGAGCAACCTGCTCTGGTTGGGGATGTCCCTGCTCACTGCAGGGGGTTGGACTGGATGGGCTCTGAAGGTCCCTTCCCACCCAAACCATCCTGTGAGTCTATGATTTCTAGTAAAAGATTTTGGACCAAATTAATTTCCTCAGTGCTGCAGAACTTGTGTCCTCCAGCTGAAATCTGAGTCATGTCAGAGAGCCACTGCTACAGCAGCTTACCCAGTGCTGGGCAGCCAGATCACGAGGAAGGACATGCTTTGCAATTGAAACAGTGTCGTCTACAAATTGCATTGCAGGCCAAAACTCCAAGTGTGTGTCCCTAGCCCTCTACAACATCTCGTTCCAATGGATGGCCACATTTCTAATCAAGGCATTCCATTATTAAATGAGAAACCTGTGTCTAACAACTGCTGAACCATGTGACTACACAGTGTACCCAGGTTTTCTCCTTCCCCTCCCTACTCACACACGCAATTTACTACCCTCACCAGGTAAGCAGGTATTTTTTCTTCATCCCAACTAATCATATTCCGATTATAGAGACAACATCTAAACTTAAATTGCAATGCTGGACTGCACATTCAATATATGTTCCTTGGGGTCTCTGTCCTAATGGGACATAAGCACTTGCGCCTGCCAGTGCCATCAGGAAAGCTCTGTGCTCAACCCATAGAAAACGGAGTCCCATAATCTGCAAATATGTATGTATGCATGCACACGCACCTACACACACACATGCACACACACCTGCACACACACACACACATCTAGAAGGAAAACCATCTTTGCAGATAATAATTGATTCATGGAAAAGAAACAGGAAGAGTAATAGGAGAGAACTGCTGTAAAATGCAACGGTTTGCTACGGAACACTGCCACTTGGCCTGCTGTCATCAAAGGTGATCGTTTAAGAATGAAGCATCCTTGCCTCCCTGTGCTGCATGAGAAAAGCCAGCGTCACAGTCTGCAGAAGTCAGTTGTTTTTGTGCAGGGTTCCTGTTTGTTACTCATTTCCCCTCCCTGTCCCAACACTCTGCCTCTTTAAAGCTCTTCCAAGATTCCTTATAGGAGAAGGTTTGCTGCCAGCTCAGTGCTTCCTGTTGTACTCTCCCAGAGCCTTATCTCTCTAATCTTCATGCAAACTGCGGGGAGATTTTTTGTTTGTTTGGGGTTGTTTTTTTTTTTTTTACAACTTGGGCCATTTCTATGGAATAAGCAGTATCTCTGTTGCTGACTGAAGTGGTACACTTTCTCGGAAAAATCATTAGGTAGATTTGTTTAGTTTGTGGGCTCCAAATTAATCTCTGCCTCTGTGATTTCTACAAAATGAACTCTGCCAGGTTGCCTTATTTAAAAGTCCTTTAAAAATTTCTTTAAAATACCCCAGCAAGATGCCATGGGATGTGGCAAGTGTGTCTCCCCACCTTTCTTTGGTTCCTTTTGTCTTTTGATTTTCTAGCACAGCTCTCATCTCTGTCCCTCTAAATCACACTTGTGTTCAGGAAATGAGAGCCTCATTTTCTTGTAGCTCTTCTCGGCTGCAAGAGCCTCACTGTATTTCTCAGCTTCTCTGAAAGTCTGTCAATATTCAAATTTAGTGTAAAAAAAAGGCCTCATTTCCCAGATCCTCCCTAATTTCCAGTGTCTCCTTTACCTCTGCACTTGTGCATCTTTGCATGGAAGCTGTATGAAAGAGAAGCTTTTAAAAATACGATTGTATCAATAAACCTTTCTTACTGAGTTCTACTCTGGCACTGGATAAAGATTGCTGCCGTGCCTGTCCTGAAGTACAAGTATCCTTGTGTTGCAAGGGTGTGCTGGTACCTCTCCAGCGGCAGCCCAGCCAGCTGCCAGGAGTGGTGTAGGAGCACTGGCTGTAGCTGCCAGTACAACCTATAGCCAGGAGAAGCCACCAGCAACACCAGCAGAAGCCACCAGCAACAGCACATGAGCTCCCTGGGTCAAACTCCAGATGCTAAATTTAGCAAGAAGTAGGTAGTATCTCTAAGGGCACTTAGGTTTGGGGCCTCCAAGATGTCCCACTGATTGCAATAGCTATTAAGCACTGATATCTTGGAGCATCTGGATAGTAAATGGCACTAAAGTGACCAGCAGCAGGGCTTGCTCTTAGGAAGGAGCATCCCAAAGTAGACTTCAGAGCAGGGAGTCTCAGATCTCGGTTCTGTGCTGTGCCCATTTCTCTAAGGCTATCAGACATATTTCACACTTTAAGATGAG
This sequence comes from Anhinga rufa, assembly GCA_013400875.1. NCBI lineage: Eukaryota > Metazoa > Chordata > Aves > Suliformes > Anhingidae > Anhinga > Anhinga rufa. Next base: position 33,971 of record VZTV01040772.1, on the reverse strand, counting down.
GGGTTGCACCTGGGTACATAGACACTTCTGATTAGTTTATATATACAGGCTTCCCAGAGAGGTGGTAGAGTCACGATCCCTGGAGGTGTTTCAAAAAACATATGGATGTGGCACTTGGGGACATGGTCTAGGAGGCCTGGGGGTGTTGGGTTGGTGGTTGGACTTGATGATCTTAGAGGTCTTTTCCAACCTTAATGATTCTGTGATTCTATGTTTCTCATGTTGATGAATAATTAAGGGCCTTCCCAGACACTCAGTCTTTATTAGGAAAAGATTAATCTGCTGTTTGGTTGGATGTTTTATTTAAAATAAGAACAGCAGGTGAAGGCCTAATATCCTGGGTCAGTTCTTCATGCAAGATGAGTCAGGCTGAGTTGGCTGCGTTCTCCACATGAATCACACACTTGCTGTTGTGGTTACGTCTAGGAATGAGGTAGGGCTGCCCCAGAGGCTGCTCTTTGGGAAAAGCTGCGGCGTCCCAATGCTGCCATGGAGAAGGTGCTTTCTTATTTCTGTTCTTCCAGTGAAACTGGCAGCGAATAAGCTGCAGTGCACAGCCAGATGACACAGCTTATCACCTTAGATGCTGCAATGAACAGCTTGGGCACGCTCATGGCTTTGGTATCAGCAGAGGCTGCGTCTAGGCACATCAATACAATGACCCCAAAGAGATAGAGAGCTCCAGAGAGGCTGAAAGACCTAAAGAAGTGGCAGTCTGCTCTGTGTTTGCATGAGAAAGCGTTAATTCCAGCTTGCGTCTCCATGTGGCTGTATCCAATAAAAATTGTTGTGCTGAGTGATAGCTTTCCTTTCCCTCTGTGAGGGGAATGAAGGAGTCAGAGCTGCTCGTGACACGCAGCATGGATGAGAATGTGAGCAGCACTGCCATGACCGTGACAAATGCTGCACTGTGTAGCAACATGGGCTAGGGAAGGTGCCAGCTAATGCACGGGGTGGTAAATGCTCCCTGTCTGCAAATGGAGAATGGAGAGCTCTGCTAAAATCAGTGGAAGGAGAAGGAAATGACAATCTGCTGAAGGAAAACTCTTGAGATCCTAACTGGGGCTTGGGAGAAAAAACAGAAGAGTATTAAAGAGGTGAGAAAAGTCCTGCTGGTGCTTGGGAATGAACCAGCACAATGTTCTGCCATATATCCTCAAGTGAATTCTCAAAACAAGAGAGCAATACATAGCTGGGAAGCCTGATCTGGCCACCCAGCCCATGGCAGCCACTTAACAGCCCACGGGGTGATCGTCATTACCAGGAATTTGTTTGGGAAGGCATGAGAAGAAAACATTAGCTTTGAACAGACTTGTCCAACCAAGGATGCTGGCCATTTTGCCTCAGAGAAAAAGACTTGCGGACTCCTACACAGCACTGGCCTTACAACGTGACTTCATGGACAGTGAGGATCCTGTTTCCCAATAGACGCATGAAACTGGCAGAAGCAAATTTTACATTTCATTTCTGAACAGTTTTACTCTTCTTTTCTAATGAGGTTGTTTCAATTGTCCTCACAAGAGACCTGTCAAGCCAAATCTGGGCAGACTGTGACTACGGCAGTGTCAGATGGAGAAGGAGCAGGTGGCCATGCCCCTAAGCTCTTTTCTTCCCCCACTGTCATCCTTGGAGAATGGTTAGCAATGCAGCAGCCTTGCTTTTGGCATCAGAAGCTAATTTCCTAGCAAATTATTGAAAACTCAAAATTATTCCCATTTCCCACACAGCAGCAGATAATAAACTATTAATATTATCCTGACTTGAAGACCTGTGTGGTTTGCCAAAGCAAGATAATTATTTGGCTACTTTGAGCAGACCCCATCAGGCAGCCTTTTGCGGCATTCGTTTACTGCTGGGCCCCCAAAGCCTCATTATACGATGTCCTGGGGAAGATCTAGAAAGCTCCTCTCTCTTCACTGTCAGCATGAGACTGTGTTATGTGCTGCCGAGCCATTATGCCCATAGTTCTTCAGAGCATGAACATGGTTCATCCCTCTGGCTTCAGACGGTTTTGGAGATGTTGATGTTTGTTGTGGTGCTGCTATCCCTGGCTGCTCTGGGGAAGATCAGTTCAGCCACTTTATCTGTCTACAGCACAGATGTCTACATTTGATCTAGCTGTCTAGACTCCCTTCTAACAACTGAAAAGATGCAGACACTTCTAAGGTATGGTTCATCTCACTCTAAAGCAGAGAGCTGGAACAGCTCAGATGATTTGCTTTCTCTCTACTGACATAAAAGTTACTTTCTCTTAAAACTGGGGGGGTGTTTGCTCTGTCTACCAGGGACTAACTCTGACAAAGCACTCATCTGGGGGTCATAAAGTCTAACTTTTAATGAGAAGTCCTGGGGGAAGCTGAGAAGCCTGGCTTGGGCACCTCGACTCCCGGCATGGCACATGGCGAGAGCAACACGCTTCCCAAGGGAAAGCTGCAGCCCCACAGCCTGAGCAGGGCCACTAAAGCAACAAAGCGGCTCAGCTGGTCACAGTTCTCACCCTGCCACCAGCCTTGCCTGGGTGAGAAAAGGAAGATGTACTGGGTGAGAGAGCAAGCCCAGCCAGTAGCCCAGCCACTTCTGCCTACTTCTGAATGCTTTTGAAACGCTACCACTGTCATGCTGCTGGTTTTGCTTGGTCATTTGTAACCAATCCTTCTTCAATCTCCAGCCACTGTTTGCCTGTTCCCTTCCAGGCATGAATAACCCACCTGCTCTGGGCCGAATGTGACCCAGCCCTGCCAGCCCATGGAAGACTGAAAATTTATGCTGAGAAAGGGGCAAAGAGTGGTTTAAATGTATTATAAGTAAGTGCATCTCCTAGATTGTCACAGGAGCACTTCACATCACACTCCCAGCTCATGTTTTCTGTCTGCCCACGTTGGTCATCCCTTCATCTGAGGCAGTTTTCAAAGCTGCCAGCCATCCTGTGCTGTCAGCTTCACCAGCGTCACAAACTTGCCACGACTCCAGGCTCCTTTCACAAATAATAACCTAATGGCAAAAGTAGGAAAGCAACAGAGTTCTCCTCTTCCCCTTCTGACCAGCATCAATAATTTGACAACAATCCTTAGTCTGATTTATTTTTTTTTTCATTTCCAGGCCAGTTCAGAGCAGGGAGGGAGAAGTGGCAGACAGCACGTTAAACTCATCGGTGATGGTGTGAGGTGAAACTGAAAAGTTTCTAAGTAACTGAAAGGACTACATCTCCTCTTTGAATGTTCTTTAGACACTCAAACCCCTAAATCTCAGTAGAAGTCAGAGGGGATGATGGTCTTAAATCACTTTAGCAGGGGATAGCAGCTCACAAGTCCACTCCGACGCCTTGCAAAATTTCGCCCATTTATAAACGAGCTTTTTTCCTGGTTTTCCTCGGTGCCAATTGAGTGCAAGTGTTGGCAAGATCCACGCTAGTTTGTCTGGACTCCGAACCACTTTGATGAATGCTTAATCAAGCTGCTCGCCTCCCTCTCCCAACAGAGGCCATTTATACAGCAAGAGAATCAGCTGGTCGATGAAGCAGACAAGTGGAGCAGGGGAGAGGGAGCGAGCTCTTTGAATGGGATGAGAACAGAGCCACCGGCACCTCAAGAAAGTTTATCTGCCTCCAGTGCCAAGCACACACAGTGCTAATCTTTTGTTGCCATGAATATTCAAGCCCAGCTGCCAGCAACAGAGGGAGCAGCTGCAGTGGCAGAGCTGGCAGGTCCCCTCGTGGTGCCCTCGCTTGCCGACCCTGGCATCTGGGTCTGTCTGGGGGTGGGGAGGGGGAGATGCTGCTTGCATTGCAGACGATGAGCCATTCGGCAGCCCAGCCCTGTGCTTCCTAAGCAGCAAGAAGTCAGGAACACGCTCATCCTGGAGAGCCCAGGACTGTCCTGACTTGCTGGCATGGGTATGCCCGATACTCCAGATGTTTGGGGTCATGTGAAGTCCTGGAGGGAAGGGGGGAGTCTGGGACAAGAAAGAGCAACAGCTGGGGCAACCTAAGATCAGAGAAGCCCTGCTGCTGCTTGGAGAAGCGAAAGTGAGACAAAAGCCTGCAGGCCTCATGGAAAGCTAGATCTACACAGCCCTAGGCAGATTGCAGTTCTCATGGCATATTTGGCGAAGGGGCATATTTGGTAGCAGGGCATGGCGGGCTGATGAAATGCCATTGGAGAAGTGCAGCATGGGTACAGACAAGTTGGCAGGTGACTGTGCTGCTGCAGTGCCATGGAAGACTTGGAGGGCTTTTGTCACTCGAGGTGGCAGGCAGCGGTAGGAGGAAACCATAAACTCTCCTCAGATGGTCAATTTGTTTCTCCACAATTTAAGGCAACTTTTCAGGGATGGGGCACTGTAAGAGCAGATCTTTGCCTCTGCATACTCCATAGAGGCAGAGAAATGCCCTGGAACAAGTGCCAAGAGGCACCAGGTCAGAGCAGACATCCATGCTGCCATGGCATCGTTCTGCCCAGCACCAAAGTCATCAGAGGCGGTAATGACCCTGCCCTGGCGTGAAAGATCACTGATACCCACTTTGCATCACAGATTTCCCCTGTAATGCACTGAAATACTCTAGGGGAAAAAGAAACAGAAAAAAAAAGATAACTGGGGAAGGCAAGATCAGGCTTCAAGGAGCACCCAAGGCTCATATGTCTTGCCATCAAACCCAGGGTGGTCACTGTCAGAGGTCTGGACAGCAAACAGGCTAAAGACTGCTACTGAACTTGTTGCTTTTGTGCATTGAAGAAGGTGGGTCCTGGAGCCCGTGCTATGGTCAGGTGTCAACTACTGACATTTAAAAACATTTACTCCCATTCCTCTGAGTTTCAAAGTCCCTTAAGGAAAGGAGAGCCTCAGAGCAGCAACACATGAGCGCTGCAATGCCATAAGCACACCACCTCCTAACCAGGAGTGCAAAGTCCCTGCTCTCCAGCACACAACTTCCCATCAAGCACAGGCATACAACCACAAGACTGACCAGTTCTCCAGGCTTACTTGTTACAGGACTGTAGAGGAGTTGATATTGCTAGAAAAACTACCAACAACAGAGATACACAGGTCTCCCAGGAAAAAGAATAGCCTTTGAAGGCTAGAAGTGGATATTGTGCAGTTAGCTGTTGAGCTCTATGAAAGGGGGGGGTCAGGACTTTGGAGATGGTCAGACCTGGGTTTGCATCCTCCAGAGCAGTTTCTGTGGGCAGTCCATAAGGAAAAATGAGCCAGATACCTGCCTGGGGACACATTTTAGGATGCCACATGGACCAGGATAACACTCTTAAGCTAGCAATTATTCAGCACTGGAGAGAAAAGTCATCTCTTGATGCTGTTGGACTTGCTAGTTCTCTGTCTTATCTCTATCCTTTCAAACTCAGAAAGAAAGTCTATCCTAACTGTATCTGCAAATAGGACATCTCAGGGGAGATGAAAGTAGGAATAAGGCAGGAAAAATCACATCTATCCAAACATTTAATTTCACTTTATGCTTTCTTTGCCTTTTCTGTACCAGTTTTAGGAACAAACACTAATTTCAAATGATTAATGGAATATTTTAGATTTAAGAAAGAGCCATATTAATCCAGATAAACACAAATGCAATAGTATCTGCTTGAATAATCTAAGTTTTGACTAATTGTAATTTACCCAATTTTCTGGCAAAGTTCTCCTCACAGAGTAGGAGCCCAGCCACCCCACGGTCCACTTGCCCGGCACATATCCCATTCGGTATTAGAATGGACACAGAATATAGGTGCTTCCCATGGATTTATGGCTATCTTTGTCCCTAGACTGATATTAAACGCTAAACAGTTTGTGGATAAGAGCTTTAGCCCCAGCAAATCCACCTCCTCTTGCTGCTGCTTTTTCACACTAAGAGGTCAAGGGTTTAGAAACTGATTTCAGACTCCCAAGCTGCTACCGCCGAAGTGCTGATATAGCAGAAGGGCAGGCCATGGTCACAAAAGGTATGTGTGTTTGCAAGAATTTAGAATCACTTCTCGTATTCCATCAGTAACGTATTTCCTTCCTCCAGGTGTCACCTTGGATTGAGCCACATCCTTCTGGCCTTAGTGTCATCGCAGATACTTTTCTCCTCAGTTTTTTCCTATATTTGAACACATTGGTCCTCAAGAAATCCAGCAGCACCGATCTGTGCAACCTTGCTCTGGAAATCTGAATTACTTTAGCCAAAGTGGTCTTGATGATCTCCCGTCGCTTTGAAATGCTGGCCTGCACTCTCAAACACAGTGGCAGCCCCAAACCCACCAGGTGTGCGCACAGTGATGCTGCTGCGCCACATGAGCACATTACGGACCCGATAAGCATAAAACAAGGCTCTAGCAAAATGACTCAGGGCACAGCTAAACCACAACGGACAAGATGAGGCACATTCCCCTGGGGAAAGGGAAAAGGTGGGCAGAGCTGTACCTGGGCTCTCCTTGTGGCACAGAGCTCTGGGACAGGTTCAGCCTGCTCCAGACGTGGCCCGTGTCTGAGCTGGTCCTGCTCGGCTCCACGATGGGCAAATGCCAGAGACTGACATTTATAATGTCATTTATACTAAATTCATTTATAAATTCATCTGCTACAGTTGGATGCCTGGTTTAAGATGAGATGAAATATTCAGGGCTAGACTACTTTGGGATAGGAGAGGGGCCTCGTGGCTCCAGCAAGATACATCCCAAAATGAGAAAGTCCCTACAAACACTGCCAATAGTCTCTTGCAAGACTGCAAGGACAGAGTTTGGGACAGCTGAGTAACTCTCATCACAAAGCGCTGCAAAGGGGAGAAGGGTTTTATTAGGGAGACAGAGTGGGGAAGCCGACAAAGCCAAGAGAAGGGTGAGGGGTCCTATATATAAAGGAGTTTATGAAAAGATGGACAAGAGAAGATTTGGACTTTATTATTACCTGTGTGAAAACAAAGCTGAGACGCTACCAGGGTATACTCAGCACCAGGTGTAACGGGTTTTAACCCCATCTGAAGGAGGCTAAGGGACTCGGTGCAGCACAGCCACATCTAACTCCCTGAGGCTCAGCATCCAGAAGGGAGTCCAGATCCGCAGGCTGGGGAGGCACTCTTAGTCTCCTCTCAAGACTGCTCCACCTTGCAGACCTAAACGAGATCCCCCAGGCTGGCCAGAGGGGAACTGTGCCCTTCCAACTGGGGAAGGCAGCTCAGCAGAGAAGGGGGTCTGGGTTCCCAAGGGGGTTTGGAGTCAGGATCTCTCTTGCACTCATCTTCTGGCTCAGCGGGTATTGGGCTCTTTCCCACAAAGTGAAACTTTCGTAACAGGAACCGTCAAAACTAGTTCCCAGCATTCTGTGTCTCTTCTCCGGCAAATACACACCTGGGAATGGGTTAGGTGAGCCCTGAGCGAGGCAGGTACGAAGTTGTTCGGCACAGTCAAAACAAAGCTTTTTCTGGGCATGGTGACTTTTTTAAAGGGGAAAAGAAAAAGTGGATTTTAGTTAAGTGGGAGAGGAGAGTGGGAATTTCCAGGTTCATAACCTGAACTTAACTTCCTGATTTCTGCCAGACTCCCTGTTCAGACACCTACCTCCTTATGCAGGCCAAACAAATAAGGAATACAGTTAAACAGCTATGTTTGCAATCTGGAAATAGTTTGTGTGTGTCTTGTGGTGGGAGGGAGGGTGTCACGCAGAGACTTGTGAACTTACTGTGTTTGGCATACAGATTAAAATTTCCCATCATTCCTCCAGTTTGACATAAAATGGATTATCCAGAATGGAAGTCTCATTTTTTGGTGATGTGGAAGTTCTCAGCTCTGCAGACCAGCCTCCGCTGGGAGCCAGTTCAGGCAAGGACTGCTGGGGGGAGCACATACGCTCGAATCCGTCAGCTGCTCTTGGCATACCTGCTGGTCCCAGAAGGAGTTTGCGGAGTGGGACTAGAAGTGAGTGGCAGCAGCTGGAAGGAGCCTAGCAAAAGAGGAGGGAGAACTGATGGGAGAATGAATACGTGACACACACCTTGGGTGCCAAAACATCTTGTTGCAGCCCTGACTTGAGGGTGATCAGTGAGAAGGTGACTGATTCAGGTGGCTTTCCTCTGATGGGCTCAAAGGCAAGAACGAACAATGCCAGCAATAGCCCATTCTTGGCCCTCTCTCCTGAAAGTCAGCCCGTGGTGCCCTTCACGGGGAAGGTGGCACCGGTCTCTGAAAGCCTCTTTCCCCAGGGAGGCTGGAAACACTCCCTCAGCTTGCCATTGTCTCCAATCCACTGGTCATTTAAATTTGCTAAGCCTCCCACTGCTTCCTGCATGCTTGATATCTTCCTCTGCCAGGCTAGCGTCTGGCCTCTTCTCCCCGTTTAAATACAGGCAAGATGTTTTTCTGGTAGTTGTTATGTAGCAGTTTCTTAAGATTTTTCCTGTTCGTTTGTTTGTTTGTTTGCTTGGTTTTTTGTTTTGTTTGGTTTTGGTTTTAATTTTTTTTATTCTTGCCACAAATTGGTTTTTAATGCCTATGTATTCAAGGGAAGAACCTGCCCAACCCCTCAGTGGCACTATTTGGTGCACCTCCTAAGCTCTGATCACCTAATCCATTCTTAGCTGGGAAGCAGGCCTGCCAAAAAATGCATTGAGTCTGTAGAGTTGTCTGCCAGAGTCTGCAGGCAGCCTGAGGAAAGTTTGGAGAGGAGGACCTGGCTTGTCCAAAGAGCATCTGCCTTGTTCTGGCAGGTGCCAGAAACAGCGACTGGACTCCACACAGTGCCTGGTGGGTAGCAATGTTCCTTACAGTTTCTACAACACTTCCAATTTCCAATTCTGTAGAATTTCTTCTGAGTCTGCTGCATCACCCTGATGCTGCTGCTGCAAATCACTCTGATGCTGCTTTAACATCTTTAGTCCTTTGCACTAAGGTGATCCAGAAAGCAGAGGGTCTTGCTGGCAGATTTAACAGAGGTTTGGCACAGAAAACACGAACACCTTAGTTCAAGATTTTCAAATGACATTAGGGACTTCACATAGTGTTAAAGGAGATGTAGCCTAAAATCTGTAATTCTTTCTGTTGTACCCACTCATTTGCAGTCTGAAAGAAAATCTGTGCCCAGAACCACAGATATGGCCAAGTCCTACTAAAGCTGAACCAATTCAAACCAAAACCAGTGGCATTGATTTCTAACCAAGACTCATGTGAAGAAGCCAGTTCTCCCCAAAACAAGAACAGACAAAATTCCTTGAGCCTTTCTAACATCACCGGAACAGCCTCATGGTGATCACCCAGCCTGTGACCCTATGTGGCTTTTGTCCGCAGAGGAAGTTGGGGCCACTGCCTTCTCAGATGCTGGGAAAGACAGGCTTTACGATGTGCATAAATAAGAGGAAAAGCTGGAGGACGAGCCTTCTGCACTCCATGTGTCGGGCAGTAGAGAATCCTACACCCACTAGCGGACAAGCCCTTTACTAGCATCGGTTGGTTGTTGGGTCACTCTTTAGGAATGGGATATCACGAGCCAGCAACCACCCAACACACATGCCAAGACAGCTCAGGGCTGCCCATCTCATCTAGCACCCCTTCAGACCCAGGAAACTGCTGCTGCGTTCTCCATGTTGACAAGCCAGCAGAGTTTGCAGTCTCGAGTTTTGCTCACAGTCCAGAAAGCAGCTTGAAACTCCGGTGGGGGAGGTGTTTTCAAATGAGCACTCGGATCTTAGAGGTCTGTGCGGCAGCAAGAGGAAGGTGGCACAGCTGCCCCACTGCAGGTTCAAGATAACTGTCTGCAGCGCACAGGAATTTCTTGGACCTTTGACAAGTGACAAAGCTTCACTTTAGGCATGAGAAAAGGATGAGGGCGCATCCCAGGACTGGAAAGGGATATTTCAGATACTCTTATGCCAGCCCTGCCTATTGCCTTCTGCCTTACAGGTGCTTAACTGCTGATGTAGTTCTTTTAAGCTCTGTGTTGCTCGGGTCTGTGTTGTTTGACCTGCCCTCATTGACTGTACGCTATGTTTGGCTCCAAGGTTTCCCCTTTCTCATGGCAAATCCATCAATAAGAAAAGCCTGGAGACATCCGTAGGACAAGGACTTGAAACTGAACTCAGCCCCAGTTCACCAAAGTACTTCAAGTGCTTGTGTTGAAGTGGGGCCATATATCATAGTACAGTAAACTGCTCCTGGACGGATCCTTGTCCAGTGTAACACTGTGCCATGCCATTTTAATATAAACACTGTCTGACAGCCACGCAGGTTTTGCCTGCTTCTATGGCATTTAGAGCATCAGAGATTAAAAAAAAAAATTAAAAAAAAAGAAAAACAAAAAGAAAAAAAGAGGGGGGTGGGGAACCTAAATAAGTAATCATGCCTGAGCCTAAACAACTAAAACAAAAAATCCAAGTCTCTATTTTGCTGCTCTCTTAATAATGTAATCGTGGCCAGAAGTATGCTGCCTATTTCCTCAAAGTAAACTAAATTTTAGAGAAAAAAACCCTCATTTCGCAATTTGCTGATGCAGTACATCAAGCTTATGCCAGAGGAGAGTTGGCTGACATGCAAATTTTCCAGTTCATGCATCTTATGGGTAAAGTGTCTTTTATTTATGCTTCTATGCTTAGCTCAATACAAGAAAAAAAAAACCTTTCTACTAGGTACTGAAAAACTCTATACCATGTCTGAACAGTGATTTTCCGTATGCGCAGTGCGTAGTGCCTTTCAAGCACTGCATCACACGTGTGTCCAGGTATAGCTCGGTACAACGGTACCGGCCACAATGCTGTGTCCCACCCAGATCTTCCACCTGGGCACCTCAAAGGTCCCAGCAGTGGCAGGTAGGTAGTAGGAACCTGGCTCAGGAGGGGTGGATGAACTACAGAAGGGGTGAAGGCGTTCCCTGATATGACACGGCTGCAAAAACTTGCACCTGAACAGACCAAACCAGGGAGGGGATTGAAGCTGGACTAGTCTTGAGCTGCAGTGGAGCTATTATCCCAGCTGCCCCTGTGGCAGGTGACAACTGAGGCAGAGCCTGGGGTATTTTGTGCGCCTGTCAGTCATGTGCCATCGCCACAAGAGCAGATGGGGCAGGCACGGCACGCAGGGACCTGCCTGTGTGGCAAGTAAATACACAGAGCTCATTCAAAGCGCTTTCCTTGAATACGCTCACTGGTTCACCCTCAACCCAGTCCCGCGCGTGTGGACAGTCGGCAGATTTGGCCTCAGGCCCAGCCTTGAGGCTGCTCTTAAAATTCAGCGTCGATGCAGCAACGGTGTCAGCTTTAGCATTGCATCTCTCAGGAACCCGGCTTCCCTGCTCGCGCGCTGAGTGGGGCTGCAGGCTCCGTGCTCTGCTCCCATACGCGGATACATCAGACCAAACATTTTTCCAAGGTAACTGCTGTTTACTCCTCAGAGGGTTGCAATTGTAGGGCAGAAGGAACTCAACTCTTCCTGACAAAGCAAGTTGCGTGGAAGCAACGTGTTAGTTCACCCCAAACTGTGAATCACTTCTGAAAAGGCAGACCTCTTCCTGGTATGTTTATACGTATAGAGAATCTGCATAAACATGCCACATGTCTAAGCACATGGACGCAGCCATATGCACCCATGAATACACACACGCTTCCTTCCGTGTGCGTGCGTGTGCGTATGTATCCCTCTGCCAGCACCAGATTTCTGGCAGGCAGCTCCTTCTGCCCTTGCCCCACAAACAGCAGGCACTAATTCTCCCATCTGCAGACTTCACCCTTTTCCTTGCCTTGCTTTCTTGCCTGCCAGCAAACATGCCCTCTCTTTACCTAGTCTTGCAGCCTCCCCACCGCTTCCTAAACTGGTGCTTTTTAATCAAGCAAATTCTCTACTGAAGCCTGGTGCCATCAGGGGAAGAGCTAGAAGGACCAAATGCTGCAGCCCGTTCCCATCCCACCTCGGAGACACCCAGTGGCACAGCTGGGGACACCTGAAAGCCCCAGAACCGCACACCCCCAGCACACGGCATACCACTCGCCTCTGCCGTGGCTTATGGTGGACCGCATTGCTATTTGCGTTCACACCATCAGCATGCAAGAGATCACAAACAGGGGCATCAGTTGTGCTGATTTCTATGTTTCTTGTTTTCTAAATTTGTCTGCTTATAGGTTATTGTAATTCCATGTACCATAGCAATGCTTTGGCTGTAAGCTAAAGGCAGTAGTATTTTGAGGCAACTGACTGCAAGGTTAAAAATTGGGTTAATATATTTAAAAAAAAAACAGCTTTAATATTAGGTGGTCATCTGCTTTCCCTATTAGATCAGGCTTTTTAACCTTTAGCTATGCTATTTAGCTGCATGCTCTTCATGCAACTTCACAGTTATTTGCAGACCTGACTTTGTCCCACCACTTCTATCTTATGTGTTTCAAGAGCCAAAGCTGGCCAGCAAGTCTCTCCCACACGTTTTATCCTGCCAAAAATCCTTCCTAGGTTGTGCCATTTTAAAAACCTGCAAGCTGGGACATCAAAGAGAGGCTAGGTATACGAGGAAAGCAAGCACAGAGGCACTGTAAAAAATTAATACACAAATCTAGCCTCAACCTCTGCAAAGACTAAACCTTCAGAGGACTGAATTTGGTCTGACTGAGGTAGAAATGCAATTACACTTTCTTTTCCTGACTCTTCACGTAAGTTTTTTAAACTCATGCAAATGTTAAATTCAGCCTGGGATGGGGGTGGTACTGGTGTTTGCTCTGAATGATTGTTCACTTTTTACCGCTTTCAAACAAGAAAGACAATTTGAGTCCAAGTCCTGTAACATTTGTTTTGACAGCACTGCTGAATTCAGAAAGCTTGAAGGACCATCCTGACGTCTGTCCAAACCACCTTTGTGGTTTGGATGGAGATATATATACATCTCTCTCAGGTATGATTACTATGCCTCTGTCTAGCACCTCCCTCCCTAAAAAAAACAATCAGACAAAAATGAGAGGCAAAGGAGGGTAAAAGAAAAACAGAGAGTGTAGATGAGGATAACTGCAATTTTGACTAAATGCCTTCTTACAACAAAAACAGTGTCAAAGCTGGCCAGCAAGTCTCTCCCACATGTTTTATCCCCCCCAGAATCCTTCCTAGGTTGTGTCATTTTAAAAACCTGCAAGCTGGGACATCAAAGAGAGGCTAGGTATACGAGGAAAGCAAGCACAGAGGCACTGTAAAGAATTAATACACAAAGACCTGTGGGATTAGTGGCTGGAGATTTAGGTCTGTGCATAGTCACAGAGGAGACTGTGCCGACATGGCATGCAAAAAAGATTTGCCTTGAATATCAGAGTTTCCTGGTCAAGGGGTTTGTCAGCTCTGCCTTGCAGAACAGGAAGGCAAAGGCAGCACAAGCAGATCTACACTGAAACAACGGCTTGAGTTACTGCCCCAGCACCGGATCCCTTCCTCCCAGTCAGGGCTGTCACAAAGGCTGGTTTGGGTTCATTGGGGTAGTTTGTTTTGATTTTAGAAGGATACACTTTGTCCTTGAGATTTTATTTTTTTTTTTTGGACAACCAACATTTGGGGCAATGCCACAGATTCCATCAATGTGGGAGCCTGCTGCGCTTTTTCTTTCTAGACTGAGCCCCCAGCCTGCGAGACCAGCATGGTGTCTCTTGATCCTTCCAAATGAAATTAGGAAAATGGGCTGGCTGACTTGCATCTGCCCTACACTGCACGAAACGGCATTGCAGAGAGGGCGCATTTGCTAGGAAAAGTAATAAATGTAATTTCCTCCATGAATTAGCTGTGCCACACTGGCTCCAAAAGGGGTCGAAGGGAGAACAAGAAAAGAGCCACTGTCTGTTAAAAATACCAGCCCCTGACTTATCAAAGGAAGCAGGATATCAGGTCAAACTTCAAAACCTAATGACAGCAGTTCGGGGGATTTGCTCAGACCCGTTTCCTAAGCTCAATTTTTACGGGGCACTGGGTACCTAAAAGCAAGCAAGGAGCCTTCTGTCCCTTTGAGGAGAATGTGACTGGAGGATAGACCAAGGGGATGGAGGGGAGGGCAAAGCAGGGCACCGGGTTGTAGCCCTGGCTCTGTCAGTGCCTAAAGTGACCTTGTGTAGAAGCAGGAAGAATTTCAGGTCGGCAGAATGTAATTACTCTGGTTGGAAAGTCGCCAAGATTCTGGCATTAACATCCCTACCGCCTGTAAAAAATGCCACAGGGCCAGAACTATAGATTTCTCCATTGCTGGAAAAACAGCGCTGGAGAGGTAGAGGAGCCTGTAAGCTTTGTGAGCTGCTTGAATTGTTATAGTGGGGGTTGCAAAAGCAGTTAGACTTTCCAAATCGCTCTCTTAATTTAAAAAACATGGCTAAATTAAAGGAAAACCGTGGATATTTCCCCCCTTTCCTCTCTTTTAGGAAAGGAAGAAGAAATTCCCACAGAACTGTGGCAAATGCATCCTGGTGCAATAGCACACACAGATCATTTGTGTTTGCATCGGATTAATTTTTCCTCTCTCTTCCCCCACCCTCATTGCTTTTTGCAAATCAATCTTATTCAGGACAAAGTCTACAGCAGACAGAACCGCACTTGATTCTAGCACTGTCCCGACACCAGATGAAGACTGAGGAGCTACAATGCCCCCAAGAAAACAAATATGAAACTCCTTTTCCTAAGCACCTCCTTCTACTTTGCTGCAGTTAGGGGAAACCAAACTGAGTGCCTTAAGCTTGGCCAAAGTTCTAACAGGACCCTCTGTAGTACAAGAGGCAGCAATACTAAACCAGAGTATTGGGCCCTGCCGAGTTTCGTTGCAAGCAGAAACATTTTGTACAGCCAGGTGTGGAGGTTTCCTACACAGGTTTTCAAAATCCAGGGGCCCAGGCTGGTGCCAGAGGAGAGGAAGGGACATGCTAGCACAACAGCTGTATTGGATTATATTCATAATTCTCAGAAACACACAAAAACACTTTCCAGCATGCGATCACTTGTGTTTCAGGATTAGTCTTGAAGAGGCAGAAGTGAATTCTTCCCTTTCCTGGCACTCTCCCCTTGACCCACAGGGGATCAATCAGCTTGTAAGCTGCAGAGGAAAATTTGCACACAATAAAGATTCTTTTCAGATACATTTGGCAAGGGCTCATTAGGGGAAAAAAATGGCACCTCTTTAGCCAAGGAACGGCATTAAATTTTCTTCTTGCAAAAGGCAGAGGATATCGGTTACGCAGAAACAGGCATGAAGTTATGAGGACGGGGGCCCATAGGCAAGCCTGAGGGACTTTGAGAGCACCTCACGGCATCACCACGTACTGCATGTGCCGTCATGCAACGTGACAAAGTTGTGGCTGTGCAGCATGAAGCAAGGTGGAACGGTCACTGTCACCTTCTCTCACAGCTTTCTTGTCACCTTTGATTTTTTGTTTTCTTCTTTAAAGCCCAGACTCTGAAAGCAGATCATGATGAAACACTTGCTGTCATTTTCAGAGTTAGCTTCTGTCCTCCTCTGTAAAAAGGAAGTGTAAAAAATGTTGGGAGGTCCAAAACAGAAGCAAAAGAACCTTATTTTTTAAGAGTCGGGATTTCTTCATCTCATGGTATCAGGGGCCTGCTCCCTGAGTGGCAAGATTGCTTGAAGGCCTGGAGGCCTTCCTTGGGAGCTTGCCTTTTATACCTGAGCTGCAACATCTCAACACACCTGCAGGAACACCATGTTCTGTCATTGCTTTCCTACAATTTTTGCTCTTACAGTTATTCCTATTTTATGAAAGCTAACAAGAGAGACGCACAGTCTACCTCTCGATGAAGGCTGTCTTTTTCCCAGGCGAAAATCAATAAGCTGTGCTCACAGTGGTATTGCTCTTGTTTGTATCCAAGAGTCAAATGAAAGTCAACCACTTGTGTGCAGACTTTTGGTGGAAGTGCATTTGCTGCTTTTTATAACAAGGGAAGCCAAGCGCAGGCTGCCAAAGAAACTTGCGTGACCACAAGTGAAGCACTTTCTTGTATACTCGTTATTTCTTGTGTACTTGCTGTTTCTTGTATACGTACAAAGTTGTTTGTTCCCAGCAAGCCCAAGCCTCAGAGCAGAATCTCCCCTTCCTCTATTTTGACTCATTACAGTTGCATTTTATCTGTAGCATCAGCCCAGATTGAAGTGCAGACTGTTCTGTGTGCCAGAAAGAATAGTTCTAGTGGACAGATTAAAAAAAGCAAAAAAAAAAAGGCAGTCATGAGATGTCTCAGAATATGCAAGACTATGCACTGCTGTAATACAGAAAAACACCCCAAGAAGAGGATGAGCATAAGCTCAAGTGAAAATAAAAGCAGAGAACACTGACCACAAGCTTGTATTTTGGGCAGGGAAAGGAATCACAGAATCATTAGGGTTGGAAAACACCTCTGGGATCATCAAATCCAACCGCCAACCCAACACCCTCAGGCCTCCTAAACCATGTCCTGAAGTGCCACGTCTACATGTTTTTTGAACACCCCCAGGGCTGGTGACACCCCCACCGCTCTGCGCAGCCTGTGCCAGGGCCTGGCCGCTCTGTCAGCGAAGGCATTTTCCCTCATCTCCAATCTAACCCTCCCCTGGCGCAGCTTGAGGCCGTTTCCTCTCGTCCCATCACCAGTGACTGGGGAGACGAGACCGACCCCCCTCACCACAGCCTCCTCTCAGGCAGCTGCAGAGAGCAAGGAAGCTCAGCTGCTGTGGCATTCCACACAGGCAGACATTATTTTGGTCACAACACATTTTAAACGATGAAACAAAGCTGTCTGTGGAAGCACTGCCTTCCTCAGAGGCCCTGTGCAGGTCCAGCCCTGCTGAGATTTTGTGATAGCAATTGTTTGATAACGCTCAAGCATTATCTCCACCCTGAGCTCCCAGGTCTGTAGCTTAGGGCAGTTAGATAACCACTGCAGCTGGTGTAAAATAACAATATAAAATGTTATTTTATAAATAACAATTTTCAAAGACTTAAGCACATCTTAATCAAGGTGCAAACATGCCATACATCTAAGGGAGCAGCAGCATTAATCTATTAAATACTGAATAGGTGAGTTGCCTCCAGATTGCAGCCTTTAAAGTATTCCTCAGTTCCTGGAAATGAAGACATGAAGCAAGAGCAGCAAGAAACCGCCAAGGACGTACGAGGTACTCACAGTGAGGTCACTGGACTGCAATAGGATAGTCCCAGTGGAACATCAAGAAAAAGTATTTTCTTTTTTAGAACAGCAAGAGTGTGATTTTCTGCCCTTCCCCCCCATGATTTGGGGTCTCACATTTCTGGATGATCTGGATTAGCGTAACTTTAATCTGTCACAGCGTTCATTCCATCACCAGCTCTGGCAGCAATCCAGGCAGAGGACAGAAAACCTCCAACACACTTTCTCTGGGAGCCTTCCTCTCCCTGTCCCCTTCATATACATGGTGACGGAGCTTTTTCTGACTCAGAAATAAGCCTGTCTTACATTCCTGTTTCCTCTGAGCGCCTTAAATAGCCACACAGCCATCTGCCACAGGTATCATTCTTCCCATTTTATCATAGCATTATGTGACACAAAGGCCATAGAATAGGCAAGAATCAGAACCAGGAATATATACTATTTTTTTTACACTTTCAAAGAATAAAAGCATTAAGCAAATAGCAACTTATCATGAGCTATTTTATTTGGTTCTGGTTTGCATCAGTTATGGGAAAAAGGTGTTGACTTCATGAAGAGTCCTTCACACTCTATCATACTAAGAAAAGAGGGGGAGGGAAAAAGTCATCAATACTCAGTTAAAAATAGATTCCCAACCTTTCCTTTGGTCAGCCCCAGTAACTGACAGCAGGAAACAGAGCCCTGCTGAACAAAAACTAGAATTATGGCATTTCTCATATGTGCTGGCAGATTGAATTGTGATAGTTATGAAGCAAACCCCCTTCCCTTCCTGCAACCATCCATCATGTCCCCCTTGAGTGGGGAGCACCATCCCCATCGCAGGATCAGCTGGTAAAGAGGCACAGCAGCTCCTCAACCACCATCATGTACCTAAGTTAACTTCACTGTGTGGTTTTTTTAATATCTCCTGCAAACTATCAAGAGATAAGATGCTAGTCACCACCAGATCCTCTTTCCTACTTAGCAGAGCTGTTCAGCCTAGCTCAAGAAGGGATTAAAAGTTGTTCTCTAAGAGTCTGAGCACTGATTTTTCTCATCATCTCAGATCCTTCCCAGACAACAGCACTGCAAGGCAACAACTTTGGGGAGGGACAGAATAGCTGGGATTCCTAATCAGTTCAGCCACCTCAGCTTAATCGGCTGCCTATACTAGCCTATACTATACTGCAGCCTGATACTAGCCACATCATCACTATTCTGCAGCTCTTAGCACTTACATAGAGCTTCTGAGCACTGAGAGGCTTCTGAAGTGTCCTGCCTCACTGTGGCCCATGCAGGACTCAGGATGTAAAGCAGAGTAGAACGCTTTGCAGGGGACCCAAAAAACTTACACCATTCATGGCTGCAATGCTTCCTAGCTCCGCTTAAAGAGAGCTTCCTAGCTCTTATTAAAAGAGAAAGATTAGCCTCTACACGTATCCAGTCCTCTCTCAGAATTACCCACCACAACACATACAAAACACGCTCAGATTCACTCTAGAGCTGGGGCTGCTATGAAAGAGTCCCTTTAAAGATAAATTAAAAGTGTGCCATCTGTAAATAAAGCAACCTGCCCCTGTGAAGCCAGGCATCTTCACTAGGAAGAAAGGGCCTCAAGCCGAAGGCAATAAAATATCTCAGTAGGACTGTTGAAGTTTAAATTCCCTCTTTGAAGTACCACACAGTACTGTTGTTATGTGTACTAATGAATAGCTCAGCGTTCTCAGACTAGTTAAGCGCTACAAGGAATTAGAGATGCCATGTGCCAGACACTATTTTCTGTGAAGTCACTGGCAATGCTTTTGCTGCAGTTTGACTCTCTGAAGCCTTAAAAGTGGCATTGCTGAGGGTTTCCATAGGAGGGAAGGAAGAAAGTAGAAGCAGGTGTACTGGATAAACAACAAAAACCCTGCAACTTATTTCTGAAGAGTGCCAAGCACCAATTTCAGCAGCAGCAGCAGCAAACACAAGTGTTCAGCAGCACGCTGGGTAAGCACATGCAAAAAGGGTGAAAGACATGTAGAAATGCAAGTTACCTATTCTCTAATCCCTCTTTGGTTATGTTCATTTGCAAGAGACTAAGGCCAGAGAAAGCAATTAGGTATACTGTAATCAATAGCAAATCAACTGCTTTTGAACATAAAACCCTGCACCTCTCTGCTGTCTAAAAAAAGATTGCACAGGACATCTTTCACAGGAGGTGCACAGTCTTACCAGGTGGACCAAAGCCAGGAGTCAAAGCCAGAATAACAGCAGAGAGAAAATAACTGTGATAAGCTATTAACAGCAGCTCAGTGGCTTCTAAGCTTAGCCTCACTTTTGCCAGCAGGAAAGGCTCTGAATACTGCTTCATCGAACACACTTGCCTTAAGCAACGCAGCCTCATTCATTTAAGCATCTGTTTCACCTGCTAAAGAGCAGCACTTATGGTCTTGTATGGGCTTGAAGTGATGTTACGCTGCACAGCAGCCTTGAGAACACTTTCAAGGAAACTTCTGGAGAGCGATGCTCTTAAAACATTAAAGCCTCTCTGCTTTTATTTCTGTACTCGAGGCACTTCTATTTGTCCTCTAAATAAACCCTCACTCTCCATTCCTTGACTTAAAAGGTTGATGTAGAAGCTCCAGTGCACCTTGTGAAGCATTCTAACATGTGGTCCCTAGGAATTCAGTGGCAGGAGCCATCCTACTCAGCCTCCCTCAGGAGGAACCAAGCTCAGCAGCATTACCCTCTGCCAGCAGCCAAGTCACTCAGCTAACAAATGTAACCGTCTTTTAGAAAGGTTAATGGGGCCGGGGGAGATGGACCCAGTCCAGACTCCAGCTCCTCTCCTGGAAAGCCTCCCTCCTCACACACACCCCCCAACCCAGCTAAAGAAGTTCCCTGGGAGAGCATGGGGCACCTCTCACCAGTCTCTGCTGGCCAGCAAAGAACTTTGCTCCTTACCGGCAGCCTGTGCCGTTACCATCTCCCAAGCTGCCCGTGGAGACTCAAGGAAGCAGTCCTGCCGCAGTGTCCCTCAGTTTCACACGGCAAAGGATCATTAACCCTGCTGCAATAATGCACCTTGAAGTCTGCTGATTACCCTGGAACCAGTTAACACCAGGCAAGTCTCTGGGTAACAGCAAAGAAAGAGTAAGTATTAGCAGACAGTGCTCTTTGGGAGAAACATAAAAAACAAAAACAACCCCCCCGCACACTTGTTTTTACTTACACTCTGATCAGTTCCAAGAAGTCTGTTTTTCACCCAGCATGCTGCTGTCAGGATACACACAGTCTCGCAGTTGACTCCCATTTGTCATGATTATTGTTTCCACCAAGAGAGATCCTGCCTTAGGAATACACATTATCTGTACATATCCAAACTCTCAGCAGCCCGAAGTAGGGTCAACTAAACAGCTCAACATCACCAAGAGATGAAAGTCCTTCTCCCTTTTCCCACCTCTTCCCTCTGTACACATTCCTTGTCAGGCCTATTGCCCACTGCTGTTGTCCGTAAGTCAGAAGAAATGAATGCCAGCTCAGATGCACGTGAAATCTCTGCCTCAGGCTTTCCTCTCTCTCTGCAAGGCTTCTGGGCAAGACCCAACTTAATCAGGGGTCACCTGTTCAACAGAATGACTAAAAATTCCCATCTCTCTTTAGAAACATTGGCCTCTCTAACGTAGGAAATGGTTCAGCCATTCTCTTCCCTGAAAATAATCAGAATACGTTAGTAAGCGTCTTAAGACCTGCAAGGATAGTCTGTAATGTTGTGGTGGTGCTAAATTAGGACAGCCCTAGATTGTCTCTGAAAAATACAAGGAACTTGGTTTTTTCCACAGTCACTACTGTAAATAGTTTTCACAAACAGTTGCAGAAGTCAAATTAGAGAAGATGGCTGTTAAGTGAATTAGCATTTGGACTCCCATGTGTCTAATGAGCCCCAGTGTCAGATGAAGTTTTTCCTCTGGCCACAGCCTCCCCTAATTTTCTTTCACATGGATTCTCTAGTATATCAAACTTTGAACATACGCCATGGGCGTTGTCTATGGAGCTGCAAATAAGAGTCACTCCCCAGCACCTATTTTCAAGGAACTTATAGGAAGTCGGTATCTTCATTATCTATGTGTCAAAACTGCACTTGGCAAACAGACTCAGAAACTGCACAGGGAAAACACAGACACAGGGAAAAAAAGGATATAACAAATGTGCATGAGCTCAGATGCCCAGGCGTCGTTTCCTTAGAAACCAGGCTAAGGACGGGAAAATCCTGTAACGAACAGCAATATCTGTAGCAGAGCATCAAGATTTAATAGTAAAGCCTTGTGCTTTAGAGCTTAAGCTCAAAAATAAAAATCCTCCCTTTCCTCCAGATTATACAGCTGCAACACACTGACAGGAGCAGATAGTGATTGCCTTGTCAGGTTCAGACACTCAAAGTACTGGCAACAAGTGCGTGGCTGCACATGATACAGATGAGATTGGGATAAACACCATCCTTTCCAGAGAGCTGGCAGAGGGCTGCTGTATTATCAGCACCCAGGGTAAAAAGAAAGGATTCTCGGGGAAATCCTCTGCATTTACTATTCCATGGGATCAAATCGAAATTTCAAAAAACTCCATCTAGACCTCGAATGAAGAAAGGGATTTCACAAAGTAAAGGGGTTTGATGGAAACTTGGCCCCTGTGCCCACCAGCCCACCTAGGGAACAAACGGAGAACAGCCCAGCATTAGCATGTGCTGCACGTGAGTAAGGCTACTTTTTGAGAAAGTTCTTCAGTCCAAATCCTTTGCCAAAATTCACAGTGGATGGCACCGAGATGATCTTTGGGTGAGTGTTACGTGGCTTGTTTCATACAGGGACAGTTACTAATGGAAACAGTCTATATGCATTTATAGACTTCAAACAGTAAAAAGCTGTACTACAGGGTTTGCATAGCATAGGAAACCAGTGAGTTATGAGGTAGATAACTCCAGTAACACTGCTCTAGAGTATGTCAGGGAAGACTTCTTCCTGCAAGGACTCCAGAATAATTTAGATGTAGACTCGTATGTGGCAATGGTGCGGCTGTCTCAATGCGCAAAGCAGCAGAATTGGGTTGAAGAACTCCAGAACGCATGGAAGTGGAAAGTCATTTTTTCAGACTAGGAATTGGACAGGACAAAGGTGATGCAGGTCCAAGAGGGTCAAGGATCTTCTTGCCTTGTGGCAGAGCTGGGGAAAATTGTCTCAGAAAAGAGAGAAGGGAAAGTATTTCTGACCACATTGGTTGGTTAGAGGTCTTGATCGCAAGAGGATTGAATGTTCATTCCTAGCACTCTGGACACAGTCTCTGACTCTGGATAAAATCTGTCAGTGGTGGAGAGCATGTGTACCTTCAGAAATCTGAAGAGTGGCTGGAAGAAATGGGTTCCTCCATCACTGTTTTTTTAACTCAAGAAAAGGTGCCTGGTTGTCTGACAGTGCAATCTTTGAGCCAGTGGAAACAGAAAAAACCATGAAACCTGTTCACAAGCTGATTATTATGCAGATCAGCAATCGTTATCCTTTCTCTCATTACCTCAAATGCTTTCTGCCATCTGTTGGTAACAAACCTGCATCTGGCAGATTACCAGAGGAGCCCTAATCAATGGGTAATTGGGGTAGAGGATTGTGTGGACAATCCTGGCAATGAAAGCACAGAAAAACTTACAGCAGGAGAAGAAAGTTTGCCTGTCACAAGTGTGAGATCCTACACCCAGCGTATCTCACCGTTCTGACAGAATTCCTTCCTGTTGGGAAGAGTGTGGAGGGGGGAGACAGATTTGTCACAGGCAATGGGATGAATTATAGCAGCCTCTGTAATGATACCTCAAGCAAAAGGTTAATTTCCAACAGATTATGCCAGCGAGTGCTGCCAGGAGAGGCACAGAGCAGAGCAAGCACAAACACGCATGAGTTTGCATTTCCACGGTTGCCTCTTAGAACCATCTGTTAATGAGACGTAGAGGATTCTACGGACTCTTTCAAGTAATGGCTCCTAATCTAGTCTCTTAGTGCCTTCTGATAAGAAATGCTCAAAATATGTCCCCTGCAAGTTTTCCTTCTCCAGCTGTGCATTCGGAGTCCTGCGCCGTTCCACATAGACCTTCCAAGTCTTGATGACAGCAGCTCAGATATAATATTCACACTATTCCTCTGGCTTCCAAAAGAAACAAAACTTTATAAATCACACTTACTGGTGCCGAGCTCCCAACAGAGGCATACTGACAGATTTCAACTGAATTTCAGAATGAGGCAGAGTCTCAAAGTTACCACATTCCTACAAGTTTTGAGGGAAATGGCAGCTGGGTGAGACAGAGAAACCCAGACTGTGCTTCCACTAAGGGAAACCAAAGGGGAATTTGCTGCTCTGCGTTCCCGTCGTCAGCTGGCTGGTCCGTCAGCAAATGCTTTGAGCTACTCTGCACACACGGAGCTGCCAAATGACTGCCACTGCTGCTGTCCTTCTCTACCATGAGTACCTAGAGAGTAAGAGATGAAAGTTTAAGTGGTAACTGTAAAGACCCCTGTGAGAATCAGGCTTTATTGATTCACCTTGCAAAGAATGAATTAAATAATAAAAACAGCACTGTTTGAAAGATCCAATCCATGCTGCCAGCCCTTCTACTGCTCTGTACAGACCCACGGGATGATTTCAACCGGGAAAATGTTCAGAGCATTTGACCCTCTCTAATCACATTATAATGGTGCTTGAGATGTCAAGATATCTGAGTTTCATAACAACACAATAAATCAACAAGGCTAAGTAATCTCCCAAAACTAGATGGAAGAGGGTGAAAAAGGCAGCGCTGTTTTTTTTCCTTTTTCTTTTTTTTCAAACAGTGCCTTGCAGGCCACTGCTGTGTTATACCTGCTTGCACTGGCCCCAGCAGCTGGGAAGGCACATACATAACATCTACTGCCCAGACACCACCTTGGGAGTGTTGCATTCATTGGAGCATGGAAGGAACAAGGAATTCTTGTAGTAGGTAAGAAAGCGGTCCAAAGAAAAGAAGGAAGTAGAAATCCCTATAAATATCAAAATGCTGCCAATGCCCACGCATGCTGGGCTGGGATCCAAAGTAACTGTGTCGGGGCGATAAGAATCCTTATTAGGCACCTGAACATGGGAAGAGGAGCACCAACACCCAAGCTAAGATGTTAATGAGACTGTGATAGAAAAACAACGTCCTCAAGTGATCTAATATCCAGGCTGCTGTGACTAAAAAGTGAGAACCTGAATCTTTACTATTCAAAGGGACTAAAAGGAGACAGAGGAATGCAACTGAAAGTTGGTTTTAGAAGCATGTTCCCAAGAGATACAGATCTTATTTCCTTCCTGCTATTAAAGGAGTGACTTTGATACGTATTGGATTACATTAGGGCAGAGAGCAACACCCCCATTTATTCAAATCAAAGAACTTTTTTTTTTTTAATTTAGCATCTCAGGGACATTACTGCAATCTCCATCTAACAGCTGCAGCCTGCAACATGCTGCTTCAGTTGCATTTACATCCCCACAGACAGTAGGCATCTGGACACAATTACTTTTTGTAGGCTACCAACTTGGACTGCTACAAAATCCAAGGGTTCTGTATAGTTTGTGATCCAAAGTAGATAACTTAAAACTTTCAGAGAGGGAACAGAAATAGAGCTGGTAGAGAGAAATTTGCCACGCTGCAGTTTTGGGTTTTGTTTTTGTTTTGAAATGGGAATATTGTGGGACCCCATCTTGAAAGGGGGAAGAAGAGCTCAGTCTCTTCTGTGCAAGATTGGATAGCTGTTTGTCAACGGAAGGAATACTTTCTCCAGCCATCTTGAGCCTCCCATGGTCATTAATGGTACTAGTCAGAAAGAAGGGGCCACAGTGAAAAGCCAAATCCTCTTCACATGTCATTTGTGGCTCCAGAAAAGCAGTGAAATAATACAAAAAACCCAAACTCAGTTCATCAACACGACCATGCTACTGTGGGCAATCTCTTCAGATTTTAATCTCAAGCTTTGTTAAAACAGCCATCCTATTGCTTCGCTGCTTAGACAGCTCTGAACAGCTATACTGGGCAAGTGAGAGGTGGCGTTAATTCAAAGACATGACACTTAACTGTCCTGCTGACACCTTAGTAGTGACTCAGCTGGGTAAGCATCTAAGAGCATTTTAAGGATCCCGAGTATTTCAACATACAGACAGGGTAGTTTAGGAAATAAAAGCACCTAAAAGCCAGGCATGACGTTCAGCAGCATCTAGGAGAGCTGTTTATACATCACTAACCCTCCTGAATCCAAAGTATACTCTGTCCTTCTCTAACTCCTCCTTGCTCCACCAGTATAGGAGGTTTGTCAATCATCCTCTGCACCTGTTGCAAATGATAAAATCTGAGACACCCTTTCCCTCACAACCTTCTCTTGATGCTCCTGTCTGTGACTCAGAGAAAAGGAGCATACCCTTCAGGAGAGAGATGTCGGCCAGAAGCAAGTATTGTCTCAGCCTGTGCTAATTCAGCTGTATTGGTATAAAGACTGCAAGCTACATTCATCACACTACCCTGGCACAGCGTTGGTCTGTCCCCCGTGTTTCATCCTTCTGAAGCCTGGAAGCCAGTGAGCCTCTTGTTACACTCTCCACATAATTCTCTTCACTTCTTTATTAGTTTTCAAGCTTAGTGGCAGGGAGTTTCACCGTTCAACCCCTATTAACCCTATATTTAGTATAGAAAACAGCAAAGAAACTATTGCCAGAGTCTAGGCTTGCTGACTGCTGAATACCGCTATACATCGTTCCACTTCACAGTCTCCTAAAAGCGGCAATGTGTACAAATATTGGGTTGATCAAGGATCACAAGACATTTCTCAATCAACAGCCAACAACAGGTTCAAGAAGATGCTATTTATAAGCAGAAAAGTTGACATTAACTGATTTGCACCCACTCAAGCTCACAGAAGAGGACATTTCTGTCCTTCATGTGTTCCTTGAGAAGTCTAAGCTGAAAGAAATTGAAAAAAATGTTACTTTACAGTTTATACTTACTTTCTCATTAAGAATTGTCAACAGAATGAAAATGAACTCTGGCTTATTATGGAACGGGTTTTGGTATGTTCCGCTTTCATTAGATGTTTCCTGTACTAAAATATTTCTTGCTTTGGAAACCCTGCCACTGCAATTCTTTGAAGCACATGCTGAGGATTACCACAAGCAACCTTTCAGAAGAACATAGCAAAAAGATGACAAGGTCCTAGTTATTCCAGTCTCATTAACTGGGCAAGCAGGCGAGTGTTTGAAACAGACTGCAGAACATAAGGAAGTGCTTTTCTCCCAAAAAGGCTGCTCAGCAGCATGTACCACTGTAACGCAAATGCAGATGTCGCTCTGAGACAGTCATGCTGTGTCACACAGGCAAGTATTACACAAAGAACTGGGACATCTAGGAGAGTAAGCCTCAACTCTCAGTTTCCGCCTCACCCAGCAACATTCTTCTCAGTCCTTTCGAACAGCACGAGCTGATATAACTTTATGGGCCCTGTTATCAAGGATGGCAACATATGGTTCAGGTACACGTGGAATATTATTTTATTTACACCAGCTATTGTTATCTTGATAGCTACTATGAAAAAAATTGGATGACAGCTATTTTGCCAGAACCATGTTAATTAGTCAAAGACCAACGATTTTTGACTACCCTTACTTTCACAGGCTCTTACCAGAGAATAAGTATCTCATTCATGTGGTGAAAAACTCACAGCAGCCATCAAACCCAGCCAGGACAGCTGCTAATCACAGAGTCACAGAACGGTGGGGGTTGGAAGGTACCTCCGGAGCTCCCCTCGTCCAGCCCTTGCGTGAGCAGCACCCCCAGAGCAGGGGCACAGGACCGCGTCCAGGCGGGGTGGGAATGGCTCCAGGGAAGGAGACTCCACAGCCTCTCTGGGCAGCCTGGGCCGCGGCTCTGGCACCCTTAAACTGTCACGTACAGTCTGTAGAGAAAAGTCTGGAAAATAAAACCCCAACCTAATACAGCCAGCTCCATGTTCCTCTTTGTCTGTGACATTCCTAATCCATCCAAAGGCATCAGCCCAATATACACACCCTTTTGTGTGAAAAGAGGAACAGAGTTGAGACATTAGCCATCGAAACACACCCGATCTACTCTGAGAAAACGACACAGTGCACCTTGTTTTTAATAAATGTGGGAAAATAAAAGAGAACCTACATAGAGGAACAACTTTATGAACCCAGTTCCTCAGTAATAATTTTTTTATTAGAAAATCTATTCAGTATACACACGCAAAGCGATAAAAAAAGACTGTTGAACAACTGACTAGTTGGAAGACACAGATGCCTGCTTAAGCGGAGTCCAGCAGCCTCCAAGTTCAGGCTGTGTTCCAAAGATCACGTTCCATGCCAAGTGACCAGCACTTGGATTTCAATTGCATGAGTGGAGAATAACCACTTTTGGATACCAAACCAATTGTTCAATCCTTTTCATATGAGTCACCACCTACAATGAACCATTCAATATGGAGCATGAAATGAGGGGTAGGCTACAGTTCAGCTTCTCCTGAACACTTTTTCATTGCAAAAAACTCTTACTAGTAGTATTCTCAGTTACAGATGAAGCAAACAACCTATGTGTTAAACAAACAAAAGGCGAGATGAAATCCTCTTCTGAAGACAACCCAGCCTACAGCCAACATGGCAGCATAGCAGGAATATATGAACCCCTGCAAAGTAGGGAAATGCCAGAATTACTACCTGTCACACATCAGGTACAGCGTGTATGCACCTTTACAAAACACAGGTATTTATGTGGTGTTTGGAAGCATATGATGGAAATCTCTGTGCAGTGAGGCAGCCTGATGTTGTATGGACACATCAGCTGTGCTGATTCCACACCAAGCAAGCTCTGCAGCTCAAGTGCTGAATTAAAACAGCTCTACAACTATCATCATAGGGGCTGTGAAGCACTCCGGCAAGTCTGAACCCAATACTGACTTGCTGCAAGTTGGAAACTGTCCTCTGCTGAGCTGCCCGGCAATGGCAAACAGTCTGTAGGATCAGTTATAGCTGTACTTGTAACCTTAGAGTGCTCCTGTACCTTCCTTGTTCCTAAGCAACCAAGTCTTATTCAAACAA
Organism: Anhinga rufa; assembly: GCA_013400875.1. NCBI lineage: Eukaryota > Metazoa > Chordata > Aves > Suliformes > Anhingidae > Anhinga > Anhinga rufa. Next base: position 5,772 of record VZTV01040772.1, on the reverse strand, counting down.
GCTGCCTTCAATACCTCTGGCCATTACAGAGGGGAGACACCCGAGCCCCTTTTTCTCTCCATACCAACCAGTTTCAAACAGGTTTGTTTATTCTTTTACCCCTCCTTCCACCTGGAAGCAGCTGCAGTGCAGGTTGCTTTAAAGCTCATACCCCCGATAAGTAGCCTGATGCCTTTCCATGAGATCTGGCAGTGCTGGTGGGCAGCCAGTGCCCCTGAGCCAGCGCTGGGCCCTCGGGGCCAAGAAGGGCAGCGGTGTCCTGGGCTGCATGAAAAGGAGTGTGGGCAGCAGGGCAAGGGAGGCCATCCTGCCCCTCTGCTCTGCCCTGGGGAGGCCGCAGCTGCAGTGCTGTGTCCAGTGCTGGGCCCCCAGTGCCAGAAGGACAGGGAGCTGCTGGAGCAAGGCCAGCGCAGAGCCACAAGGATGCTCAGGGGATGGAGCATCTCCCTGGTGAGGAAAGGCTGAGAGACCTGGGCTTGTTCAGCCTGGAGAAGAGAAGGCTGAGGGGGATCTCCTCAGTGCTCATCAGTGTCTGAAGGGCGGGTGTCAGGAGGGTGGGACTGGGCTCTTCTCAGCGGTGCCCGGCGACAGGACAAGGGGCACCGGGCACAAGCTGGAACCCGGGAAGTTCCCCTGAAATCTGAGGCAAAACCCCTTTGCTGTGCGGGTGCCAGAGCAGCGGCCCAGGCTGCCCAGAGAGGCTGTGGAGTCTCCTTCCCTGGAGCCATTCACACCCCGCCTGGACGCGGTCCTGTGCCCCTGCTCTGGGGGTGCTGCTCACGCAGGGGCTGGACAGGGGGAGCTCCGGAGGTGCCTTCCAACCCCCACCGTTCTGTGATTCTATGAAAAAACCCAGACACTGAGTTGAGGGGGAGGTATCACGAGTCTCCAAAATCACAATATGAAGCTCAAATCCTAGTGGACTCATAAGGTCTGGACTGGGCATGATCAGAGACAGCAGATAGTTTAGAAACTGAACCCATACATAAATTTAAGGCACTCCTTTAACATTCACTTTCAAGCCCTAAGCTCTTCAATTTTACCAAAATTCCTATCCCAAAGGAAATGAGCTTCTTGTTCTTCAGCACCTCAGTGTGAAAAGTAGAGACCCATCAAATACTGTAGTTCCACTGGGGAAGCTTCTCTGAAGTCAGATACATAAAGTCTGGCCAAATTATTTTATAGAGACCACCATTCCCTCTCATCTCTATGGCATCCTTTCCCCATGTACAATAAGGATCGCAGATCCTGTCAAGACTCTCTCTGCTTTGAGGATGCCATAAGATTCTCTCATAAACGCTACACATACCACAGTGAATCACATGGTGCTTCATCTATTCTGGAGAAAAATATTTAATCAATTTGAATAACAACAACAACAACGATGATGACAAAACCCAAAATTCCATAAGTCTTGTGTATTTCAAACTTCAAATTTCATCTCAGCACACTTGTTGCAAGGAAGGAGCCTGTTTTCAGTCTGTCTTCCTATAGCTCGGTACAGGGTTGTTGGATGAAAGGATGCAAGGATCAACAAACTTCCCATCAACTCCCACTAGAAGCCAAGTATTTGCACTTGTAAACATAGACAGTCTATCCAGTGACACAGCAGTAGTGAATGGGAACCAGCCATTCTAATAACTACACGTTCATACATGACTAGTGTGAGTCAAACTACTACATGTGATTTTGATGGAGTACAAGATGTTCCTACTCCCACATGCCCCTTTATTGGGATTATGATCCCACAACTCGGAGGCAAAAGCAAACACACTAACTTCTCTGTTTATGCAAGTCGGTGTCCAATGTCATATTACAAACCCAGCTTTACTGGTGCTTTTAACAAAACACACTAGATGAGAACTCAGGCAACTAAGGAGCCGGCTCACATTCACTTCAACAATCTCTGCTGCTGGGACAGGGTGAAGAAGCAGCAAGCAAAAATGGCCAGCCCCAAGGCCACCAGATATTGCAACTCCGAGCCCAGGGGTGGTCTCTCTACAGTTTACTAAATCAGCTAGGCCTGTAGGAATTCCAGGTCACTGGAATGCAGTTAAAGAAAAGAGAACTGATATTCATTTGTTAACAGAGTAAATCCAGCTTTTGATATTCAAAACCAGTGATCTGTGAACTCAAATTGCCTTTTAGTTAAGAGACAATTTTTTAGCATTTTTGCCCCCAATAACTACCTTACAGGTCTGTCTCCACCCTCCCTGCTCAAAGGCACTGGGAACCCGCCTCAGTTCCTCACTGTTTTGTACCATTCTTTCTCCTGCTACAGAACACCTTTAGCTTCTCTGCAGCAAACCTCAGTATTTAAATAGACAGCAATGACATCTAGTGGCTTATTAAGAATTTGCCTTACTAAAGTTTCAGCTCAGTCATTTATTTTTAGAAAGTAGACAAAACACACAGCTCTCAGCATTTCAGCTAGCTGCTTCCAACTAGAGACCAAAACTCTCCACAAACTCTTCCATAACACACACTCACCATTGTCTCCCCCAACTTGCAGCATTTCCCCAATCCCTTGCTTGAAGCCTAGGAGAGGTGAGGTAGTAGGCACAATTTTGCTTTAGGCCTTGTCTGCACAACTACATTTCTTCAGGGTAAATCTAGATATGGATATTTTTTCTGGTTAAATGGTGCTGGGGCTCCCACCCTGCCTTTTGGTTATGCTGCTCTAGCTGCATTACACTAAATGGCAGAGGTTATTCACACAGAGGAGGGGACAAGACCCAAGGCCACATCATTTGTAACGGCTGGTACACAGCTCAGTCACAGCTAAAAAAAATATACAAAGGACTGTGATTTCTAAAATGTAACTGTGCTGAAATTACAAGTGGGAAAGATAAAAATGCTATTCTAATAGCAAAGAGGAAGAGTCTTGCAGATTAGATTTACAGGAGAACAGTAAGCAGTTAACTTCCCTCTACCCGCCCCCCACCAAAAAAAAAACCCTTACCTTTTTCACTGAGCAATATTGCAAAACTGCCAAGAAGCACAGGTGAGCGGTTACTGAAACTTGTAAAGCATGTGACAACGTAAGGCAAGTTGAGAAGATATCTTTATGTAGCTTCTTGTACTACTGGCACCAGTCATTTAATCACTGCTGGAGCCTATGCAGGCGATAACACTCTCCACAGCCTCGACAGAGAATGATCTAAAAGATTTTTCAGTTAACAATGGTGAGGAAGCATGAGATTTGTGGTGTGCGCACCTGGTGCACAAGCCTACAGCCCTCAGAGAATGTTGCATACTAATTATAAAAAAACCCAAACTAGTTCTAGTTTTGTTAATTGACATATTAATACCCAAGACTGGAATCAGTAGGTTTTTGAGGTGCCTTCCCCTACCGCCCCATCTCGGGCAAAGACTTGAGCATTTTTATTTACTTGCTATGCCTCAGTTCCCACAGACACAGGCTTCTTCCAATATTACGGGCGAGCAGACCTTCCTGGAATGGTCTATACGCAATATTGCTAATCTTCAGAGCACAACAGAAACATTTAGTGATGCGGCTGTTCTGTGCCACTAACAGGAAAAAAAACGGAGGACTACAATAATTCTAATATACCAGGAAAGCATCCTGTAAAAACCAAAAAAGTAAAGAGATGGATCAAGTATTAAGAACATTTCAAAGAAAATAACTTGGAATGACTCCCTGCAGAGTGAGCTGCTACTCCTGTTTCTGCTAAAGGCAGAAAAACAGCCACTTGCCTTTGACCAGAAACTGGTTGGGGGTGGGGAGGGGGCTACTGTTGTTCTGTGATGACATATGCAACCTTAAATATCACACTGCTCCCATGATAAAGATGATGATTCATGAGTGGCCAGTTATAACAGGTTTAATGTTTGACTTCAAAAGACATCACATTTAGTTTTTACCACAAATTCTTCTGGCAGACCCAGCAACTTATTCAAAGCAAAAGGCTATCCAGAGACAAGGAAAACTATAGCATGTGGGTTTCTGAACCACTGAAACAGTGGTTTCTGATAAGCCAGCAACAAACACTACGAAGTTGTAATGAGACTGCCTATCCCATGGCTCCAACAATGAAGAGGATTTCAAGGCCTCAGGTTCTTCCTACTGTCCGGTCTGGTTTTTATTACTCATGTCATTTTTGCAGAGCTAAAATTAATTCATTCCAGGCTGAAGCTCCCAATAAAAGCACGGATGTTGTTCTGGAGCTCTGAATGGTTATCAAACTTCTCAGGTCAGCTCCGTGAGGAAACCAATTTATATTCCCTTTCAATGATGTGAAGAGTCATTTCTAAAACCCTATGAACAGGGTAAGTAACTAGCAGATTGAGGGAGGTACTCGAGACAAGCACATACATTCATGTGAAAGAACTGAAGAGCTTTTTCAGAAGACAGTATTTTCTATTGCCTTACTTATAAGAACAATAATTTTTCACTTGGATCATTCCATTCTTCTGCCGATTACTACCTGTGTAATTCAGCCCCAAAAAGCAGAACGTCATTAAAATTTTAGTTTCTTCAAAAATAAAACAAGGAAGCCTTGCTAAATTGCTAAAGAAAATTTTATGTTCCCTCACCCACAATGTAGTAATCGCCACCTTCTGTGAAGAATTTTCCAAGTCAGAGCAACAGACAGAAGCACCAACCTGCAGCCATCTCCAGAAAGTATCAAATACCATCAGGAAGGCAAAAGACTGCCTAGTCACAAGGTACTGGCTTCAAATGGCAACGCAAATTTCGTACAGACAGAACTTTTCTGTAGTCTACCCTTGAGGGAACCTATGACTATATCTCTAGCCTAGTGCCCAAGTGCAGCTTGAAGAGAACCACAGCAGGACAATACAAATGGGCTGTCGTCCTGCTTGCAGAGTTATCAGTTGAAACATTACTATTGCATGTAACAATTTTGGTTTGGGGTAAAGACAAAACCAAGACCAACTATAGAAAGACAGTCATAATAGTAAGAGGATGGAGAGAGGGAAAAAGGGTTGAACAGACAAGGAAGTGTTGCCAGAAACAAAGTGAAGAGCACCTAGAGAAAATTCAAATGTATGGGCTTGTCTACAAAGCTTATAGGAAAGAGACTTATACACCTTGAATTGCAGGCAAATGACTTGGGTATCTTATGAGACACTCCTGCTTGAGAATTATACGCATACTTATATTGTGTAGAAACATGTATTTGTGTAACACTATGTTTACAAAATACATATGCAAGAGCATTTGTCCTTTCATGTTCTTTCCATCTATGTGGTTATAGGGTCTCAGCAAAAAGGAAACAGAAGGCAATCCTAGCTTTGGAAGTGATGAATGAAGACTACGCTGCTTAGTGTTCTTCACTACCTTTCCCTTTAACCTTGTCTTCACCAAAACAAATACCATGCAACAGGGAAGACAAATCATAAGCTGTTCCAAATTCCTTCTGGATATTCCTTCTGGTCCTCATTCCATTCTGGACAACAAGGCACTCCATTAGCTTCACAGAGAGAACCTCAGAAGAACTGCAAGCAGCAAACATCTGCTAAAAAATATTCCAAGTAGGTTAGCGCTAACCATTGTTCAAATTCTTAGACAGCCACAGCTATATCTCGCCATTTTCAAGGCCAGTTCACCGTAATCCTGATAACAAGACCCCACTACACTTTCCTTAGAGTTCCACAGAAGCCACTGTGCTCCTGCTTCTGGAGTTTATATTCCCACCACAGAAGCTTCACAGTTTGTGAGCAAAACCACTCTGGTGCATTGACAGTTGCAGAGTTGGAAAACTACAGCCAGCTTTGCATCTCCTCTTC
>VZTV01040760.1:0-20114 GCA_013400875.1 Anhinga rufa | reverse complement strand
CCGTGCCCTGCCAGGGGCGGGGAGCCCCTCCCGGAGCGCCTGAGAGCGGGGCCCCGGCCCCGGCCCCGGGGGGAGCCCGGCCCCGCGGGGTGCCGCCGAGCTGGGAGGGGGCTCCGCGCCCCGAGCCCGCCGCTGAGCCCCCGGGAGCCCCCGCACGCACACGCGAGCTCCCGCCCCTCTCCCGGAGCCACAGAGGGGTTATCTCCGGGCTCGGGCTCTGCCCGCCTGCCCCGGATCGGCGCTCCCGAGCTTGGACGGCGCCCGGTTGCAGCGGCGGATGAGCCTACGGACCCCGAGGTGTGCTGCACAGCTGGAAAGAAACCTCGGAGCTGTCGCGCTGTGGAGGGGTAACATAAACCCTATACAACCAGCAAACCCAGCCCAAGCCTTCCTGCCTCCCTGCAACCAACTTTAACCCCCCCCCAAACGCGAGAATTCCCTCCTTTCCTCCTCCCTTCGCGCTCCTTCCTTCGGAGACTGTAGGATGAGGCAACTCCTTCTGTCTGGCTCAGGGTAAAAGCATACCCTGGGGGCAGCCACGCACATCTGGCAGGGACTGAGAGGTTCTAATCCAGCCTCTGCTGCAATCAACAATGGCAAATGAACCGGTGATTCTCAATGTTTACGACATGGTGAGTATGAAGCAGTACAGACTGGGGGGACGGGGGCGGCAGTGGGGCTGGGTGGGAGTTTGTGCGTGGAGGCAGGCGGCGTAAGAAGAGGGGCCAAGCACAGATCCCCAGAGAGGCTGATCCCCACCCCCCCAAACTCCTCACCCAAGCATGTCTTGTTCCGGCTGTCAGAGACAGTGCTGACCCCGGCTTTTTCCTCTGAAACCTTTAGTTTATTGGGCCAGATTACAGGTAAAGCTGTGCCCAGTTTTCTGCAGGGTCTTTCAGGAGCAGCACTGGGTGAAGGGAGGACTTTTTAATTTCCAGTGTCCCAGTTAAGGAAGGAGATGTGATCGCTTCTCTTCTTGTTGGAGCTAATTGTCCTTTAATTTTGAGCGAGCAAGCACTGCCAGGCTGTGGGAAGGGGTCAGGATTTCATCCAGGGAGGAGGAACAACTCTAGGATTGCAGTAAGGACATAGTTTCTAGGCTAATAATCTGGATCAGTCCCTCATACGCATAAGACTGTAGTTAATCATTTTCTCTGAAGGTTAATTGCAACAACAGGAGTAAGAAATTGCCTGAACTGGTGAAGTTTCAGCACCGGGAGGAGCACAGGGACTCGGCAGCGTTTCCTGAAAGTTCGCAGTGTAGCAAGTGGCTTTCCTTGCCCTCCTCTTGCAAGGGGAAACGTGAGTGGGAATGATCTGTGCTAACAAATCAGAAGATCCAAATCTTAGCCTTGGCGCAAGCCCCCAAAGAGAAGAAGGCTTGGCACAACCTGATTGCTTTCTGGTCTGACAGACGCTTGAGAGAGGTGTGCTCAGATGAGGAACATGTTGATGCTGATGTACTTCCCCTCCGTCTTTTGTTTATGAACTAATGATAAAAACCCCTAGTTTTCAGATCTTCCAAAAATGCAGTGAACTTTGCTGGGGAAAAGATAGCCTCATGAGGCCCAGGTGCTGACTGGGCTCTAAGCACCTACCTCCAGACCTTTAAGACCTTTAAGGTATGCCTTCAGTGGCATACATTTGCTTTCTCTCATCAGGGAGTGACAACTTTCAACAGGAAGCCCACAGACCAGTGTGGGCTTCCCTGTTGGGGGAATCCAGAGGGGAGACGCCAAAGCGATTAGGAGTGGGTTGCTGTAAATGTCAAACCTCTTCTTATTACAAAGATGAAGTGATCGTTTGTTGACTAAAAAAGCCGGGTTGTTTTCTGAGGGGAGAGGGATTGGTGAGGGTGTTTAGGTAGGGCTGTACCTGTATTGGAGGACAGGCTGAAACGCACAACTGCTATGGCTTGAAGCTGCCTCTTCCGGAGCTATTACTGTTAAATTGAGCAAGTTGGTGTAAAATCCTCACTCAAGACTTTGGTCTTGAGTGTTTGATGGCCAGTTGCTTGGCAGCCTGAACTGTGAACTCCCCCAAGCTGTTCTTCAACCAACAACAGGTCTCCAACAGGTCTGGTAACCCAAGCCGGCGGTAGTTGGAGCTTGGTAACAGATGCACACGCAGGAGTTTCTCGTTAATACTTTGAGGAAGATAAAGGGGTCGTGTTGCCCTTTTATTATATCCACTGGCTTCCTTGCAATTCTTTTAGTTTTTCCCACAGCAGGCTGTGGTCTGAACTTTCCTCTCTCGGCCACTGTCGATCTGTCCCAAATCAGTGAATATTCTGCTACTGAGCTGAAGAGATCCGAATACTGGGTGGACTTGGTCGTTGCCTTTTTTCGTGTGATTGACACCAAAGATGAAGCCCAAAGGAACTGTGGGAGAAGGGACTTGCTGTTCATGGTCACTGTGCTTTGAGATGGACACCCAGATGCAGTGAACCGAATTGAGGTCATCAGTTTCATTCAGACTGAGTAATTTTTTGCTGCTTAGCAAGCCATGAAAAACCTTCACGTGTGAGTACTAACTCCATGGGTTAACCGCAAGTTAATGCTTCGTACATAGAAACCGTTCTATTTTCATATAGCATCTGTTTGACTACCACTGAGTCACCTCTAGTTCAAGTCCTACGTTATGATTATTGAGGCTACATGCTTTTCCATTGCTGCTATGATTTTAACACCCCGGAGTTTGGAATGTAGCCATGCAAAATCTGCACTTTGTTATACTGTGGTGAGGAATTGCGGGGGAACTGGGAAATGAGCACATTTGCTTGAATGACTGTTGGAAAACTAGTCTCAATGGAAAAAAAAAAAAAAAAAAAAGACAGCTGGGGATAACAATTAACTGAATGTAAAGCTCTGCTTTCCTGACAAGGAACCTGACCCCTGTATGGCATCTGGAAGCACTTACACTGCAGGAAAACTTACCCCTAGGGTAGAAGTTCAATTATGGGCTTTGTGCAGGCATGAAATACCCACTCTGTGTAGTCTTGTGTATTCAGAGACTATAGCCACTTACCCTTTTACCCATTGGATATGTACCAGGCTTCTTTAGGAAAAAAGTGCTTCTGTTTAATGAGGAGTTTTGCACAAATAGCCGAAGCAGGTAGATCTATTTGTAGGCTTATTTTCTTCAGCATAAAAGAAATGATCAAAAATCACTAGGTATTCCAAGTGTTCAGATAATCATCAGCAAAAGAAACTTCCCTCGCCCCAGCATGCAGGGTGATTGTGTCCTGTTTTATCTGTTGCTAAAGAGCTTGTACACACGCCCGTACACTTGCAAAACAGACAGGACAGGAGAACTTTGCTGCTCAACCAGGACATTTTAAAGAGTGAATATGCAGGATCCGGAACTCTGATTTAAGGTGTAAGTGTGAACACAAGATAAAAACATGGCTCACGGGCCTGATCATGGATCAATCTCTTTCCCAATCTGAATCCAGCTCGCACATGGACTTACTCTAAGCCCATAGCTGTTCAGAGACCTGCATGAAATAACTGGGTCTATAAAATCTATGAGAGCGTTTGCTCTGATCAGTCAGTTATCACTTTGCCTTCAGAGGGATAAATGAAATTCCTCTTCATAACTTGCAGCTCTCTCCCCTCCACTCCGCCTTAATAAGCTGTTTATCATGGATCAGGTCTTACTTAGATCACAGGGTTGACTTTCTTCAGCCAGGATATCATCCTGTTTCCTCATCGCTTTAAGTCTTTGTGGCTTACTTTGGAATAGTCGACTTAATCACTGTACATTAATAAATGTTGCCTGCTTAAATCAGACGGAAGAGTAACTGCAATTATTGCCTAGGTTTAAATCTGTCACAAGCTAAACACATTCCACTAAAAATAGTTCACTTGGCGGAGTTTCAGGCTGGGGGCTCTCATAATATTTTCAGCTTATTGCATAGCACATTCATGCTATCAAATTAAAAGCAAAGATATTCATATCACTGCTGTCCCTCTTTTATTACAGATGTGGTGGTTCTGAATGTCCACTGTCTTTGCAGCTGATAACGATCAAAACTGTCACTTTGATCTACTGGTGGTTTTGCTTAGTCTTTATGCTGGGGAGCATGAGCCCCTGAGACGTGCTGCAGAGGAGGATGAGAGCCCTGGTCAGCAGGGAGCAATGATGCTTGGGCAAGAGGGGCGAGGCTCTTTCTCAGCCTTGTCCCACTGTTATTCCATTGATTCCACTGACATTACTTGTCCTCCTCTCTGGAGTGAATGAGGGGGAAATAAGACTCGGGTCACTGTAGACGCACCAGCTCTGAGATTTTTCCATGTGACTTCCAACTTCAGAGAGGTAGCCAAAATGTAATTATTTATAATGGTCCTCCCATATTCTTTCAGCTCTTTATATAATTTATATCATTTGCCAGCTAAGTGGCTGAAGGCCAATGGCTGATAGCAAAGGGTGGCCCTGCAGGTGACTGGCTGGGGTCTCTCTTGCTTCACTGATCAGTGGGTGACGGCGTCATTGATTCGATTTCTCCATCGCACCGCTGAGTGGGGCATCCAAGTGGCCCTGACAGAAAAACAAACGCAATAGCATTTTTGTCTCGGCGGCAGTGATAAAGGTCCCTGGTTTGTGTTTGCGATATTACAGCAAGCAGCCTGTGCTGAAGTAGGGGTGGCATTTTGGGTTGAGGATTATAGCCATGCACGTAGTTTCTAAGCGTTCCAGGAACATGAGTCTCACTCCTGATTTTCACTGGTGTGGTGGAACAGAGCACCCTGGGAGGCTGCATCTGCACAGAGGGTGGTATTTCTGGGGAGGGCGAGAAGAAGGAAGGTGGTGTTACAAGCCATAAAAGTTTTTAATGAATTTATCTTCCTCTGTGAGAAAGGAGAAGTAGTTTCAACTGTACCACCAAGAAACATTGACCATGCTCTGTGTGGCCCATCAGCTGGTGGTCTCCCAGCAGAGGCTGATCAGAAGATGATCACAGCCTGTGAGCGGCTTAGCTGGGGCGAAGAGCTCTGATGAAGTTGTTTCCATCTGGCCCTACAAATGTCTGTCATCTTACAGTCGCTTCTACATAGAGCTGGACTGAGGGCTGGTAGGAGAGTGCTGGGTCAAGAAGGAGAAGTTGCAAGAAGCAGTCTGGCTTGTCTGTCAATCTGGGGAGGAAGGTAGGATTTTTGGACAAGCAGCTGTGGTGTGGTAACCTGTATGTGGGGCTCTGCAGCAGATCCCGGGACAGGGTGAAAGCTGGATTTGTTTATTTTATGTGGTCCGAGAAAGGGATTGTGAGAGGGTCCCTGCATGAAGAGGATGCACTAGCTATCTGTCCTGGTTTCAGCTGGGATAGAGTTAATTTTCTTCGTAGTAGCTCGTATGGGGCTGTGGTTTGGATTTGTGCTGAAGCAGGGGTGATAATGCGGAGATGTTTTGGTTGTTGCTAANGGCTGAGCACCCGCCTGCCCGTGGGGAGCAGTGAATGAACTCCTTGTTTTGCTTTGCTCACGTGAGCGGCTCTTTCTTTCCCTATTAAACTGTCTTTATCTCAACCCATGAGTTTCCTCACTTTTACTCTTCCGATTCTCTCCCCCATCCCACCGGGGGGGGAGTGAGCGAGCGGCTGCATGGGGCTTGGCTGTTGACTGGGGCTAAACCACGACACTATCCGCGAGGAAAGACATAGAGCTAGAGGGTCTGTATGGCCACGGAATAAATGCATAAAGCTTTAGTGCTTTAAGCCAACTTCTCTGATGGAAAATAGTATTATGGAGGTAGGAGTTACTTTTCCTTTTGCTCTTTTCAGCTCCGTCATTTTCAGCATTGTGCTTTAACATCTGTTGCTTGCGTGAGATCTGGACGTGATGGCTTATGTGTACCATTGAAAACCAGCACACACTTACCAACCTAGCATCCCTTTTTGGCTTCCTATGCAAGTGGAATAGAGAGAGTGAGGCTCTTTCTTGGCCACTATAATTAAATGCTTTGGGACTGAAAGAATAGAGGTGCTTTGTACCTCTAGCTTTAGCACACGAGGAGCCTTTGAGTCTATTTTAGAAGCAGCAACAGGATTGCAAGCAGAGCACTTTGTTCTGTGAAGTGATTGTTTTAAGCGTTGACATGGTACGTTTTATTATCTCTCTGGAGGAAAGAATAAGTCTAGTTACTCAGAAAAATGTCATCATGTTTGTGATTACTGTTAGAGGTCTCACATGCTCTCAGCTCACTTAGTCAGAAGAGTGAGAAATCCTATTGCAGGTGGTGGTCCCACTGTTAGTTGTTTGTGAGCTGCTTTGTGTGGGGAAGTGCAGCGTCACCTGGCTCTTGTTTGGTTCTCCAAGAACCCACTTGGAAAGCAAGGGGACTTCTTAATCAAGTAGGTTGATAGCTGTGGAGTTTCTTGCTGCGGTGAGCTGAAAAGATGCTCTAAGTCAATAGAGGAACTTGTGGTCCTGAAAGATGAAGTGACAGACAGTCACTAGGATCTCTTATTTCTTTTTCCTCCTTCATATGTTGGCCAAATTGAATGTATTTAACAAATGGAGAGCAAAATGTGAAATACTGCCTTTGGGAGATTTTAATTAAATTCTGGCAACTACTAATATGTATATAAAAAAAAAAAAGTTGTTCTAAAACAAAATCACTGCTTTTTAAAACACATTAAATGAAATGTTTTGACTCTTCCTTAAAATATTTGCCAATTATCTCTGGCCAAAACTATTTGCCAAATCTGAATAATTTCAATTCTCTAAAATACGCTGTTCACTCAAAAGTTTACCATGTTCTTGGAAGGGCTTGGTAGGTGTATCATATTCTTATTTATCCTGTGGCTACTGTCAAAGCTCTTAAGAATTCCCTCTCCCATGAATAAGCCATAGCTAGGGAAGATCTGGGGTCTCTTCTCTTCTTCACAAGCTTGTTGGGGGGGGAGGTCAAAGGTAAATCCTTAAACTGCTGAAGGAAAAGGGGAAGATTCTGGTCCTGGGATTTTACGTTATCACTAACTCTTCATTTATCCAAAGCCTTTTTCCGCTGTCTTAAAACCATACCAAGTATAGCATACTGGGTAACAAAACAGAATGGCGAGGCAGGAGGCTCCTGGAGTCTAGTAGTGGGTTTCCCCACAGTGCTACATGTCCTACCCAAGTGCTAAACTGTTTTCTAAGAGTGGTTGAACATAGAGCTAGTCACAGGTGGTAGTGTGAGGGATCGGGTAGATCTCAGGTGCTTGTTCTCTATGCCTTCCTGGAGCTTTTAACTGGCCGCCTGTGCTGGTTCCTTTGCAGGACTGAGTTCCGACTGTTAAACTGTGCTTATGCTGCATAACAGGTCTGGGGTTTACAACCAGTCAAGTATAGTAATGGTCCTGCTGCAAAATCTGTAACAGTGATGTCATACTATGGTATTTGTTATTATGGGCCCAAAAATTCGCTGGGAAGACTCCTGGTTAGAGGCCAGAGAGAGCAGATAGACCACTGCTGTGGATGAGAGGAGGCAGAGGAAGCTGCTCTCGCTGGATGTCAGCAGAGTCCTGAGCCCAAGATGTGAGAGGGCCATCCAGACTGCTTCACTTTTCTTGGATGCAACATTTCCCAGTGCAAATGCTATTTAAAAAAAATAATAAATTAAAATAAAATGTGTTATGGCAAATATGATGGCAGGACATTAGAATTTTTCAAATAAATGGGGCTGAGCAGCCTGGCAGTGCGTGCAGGTAAGGAAGTCTAGGCTTTGTTTCTGCTTCTCTTGTCTTCCTAGACTGCATCAATTTAATTTGAGTGACAACAGGCTGACCTCAGGCAAGCCAGTGACAGAGCAGGATTGCTGCCTTGCCCTGCTTGAACTCGGGAGCAGAGGGAAAAGGAAAGCAGTTTGGTGATGCAGAGCCCTGTGTTGTAGTCGGTGCCTGGTTCAAGCCTGTGAGAAAATGATGAAATGCAACTAGACATCCCTTTTCTCTTGTATCTTTGGAGAGAGGAAATCAAGTGGAGGAAGAAAAGATAAAAAACTACAACATGAACTGCAGCTGAGTTAGTTCCTTCGGGAAGAAGGAATCCAAACACGGCATCTGATCTAAACCAATTAAGAAGCTAAGGAGTAAGTGGCATGCCCTGGGTTAATAAGTCCAGTGATGTAGTGTGCCCATTTATGCATGATAAATGGATTGTTGTTGTCTTAGCAACAGCCTGGAGATGTGTTATCTCCCAGGGGAACAGTCTGTTTTGATGTTGTCAGGGTGACAAGCTGGCTACCTGTCCATGTTGCTGCTGATCTTCTCCAGCACAGCAGTTCCTTAGCTGACTGCTCTATGCTTATGCATAAGGTGTTTTAAGAGCTGTCTCTTGACTGTACACAGAGCATTGCTATCTCCATCTACAGCGCTCATCCCATCAGCAAGCTCGTTGAGCCAGTGCTCTGTTGCCCAGTGGACTGACTTGAACTGACTCATCCAGGGCAACGCGGGGGTTCCCACTTCTGCTAGCCCTCCACGCGCTAGGAAAACTGCTCCGCAACGTGCTCTCCTTCACACAGCAAATATAAGAAACCCTTAAGAGTGAGGAGAAGCTAGGAAAGCTAACACAATGTGAAACATGTGTGAACTCTGCTTCTGGAGCAAAGCTTCGCAGGTCCTGTCATTAGCCCGGTTCCCGCATCAGCACTCCTGAGTCAGTTCCTGCAGGTGACAGTGTCTCTAAAGTACTCATGTCAGGCAGCCTGAACTCTCATGCGGTCAGGAGTCTTATGGGCAGGATTTCAGGTGTAAGCCCAGGGGCTCAAGGTAAGGTCAGCTCTAACCTAGAGATACAGAAAGCTTTGGCTGCTATTGGAAGTTGTCCTTTAACCCCATGTACAGGCAAAGTCACAATCCCCTGGCCTGTCCCTGAGCAACTCTGAGAGAAATGATTGTTTCCTCTTGAAACCATATGGAAGCCGGTTTCCAGTTAATTTTTCTCTGGTGCTTTCTGGGGTTTCCCCAAAGAGCAGCGCAGACTCCTTTTAGAACATGACGCTTCTGTCGGTAAGATTTAGCCTCTGGCTCATTAGGCTGTCAAGGTTCCTAACGTCACTTGGTTATTCTTTAAAACAAACAAACAAAACCCAAAACCAAACAAAACCCTCTTAGTATTGATGAAAGCTGATGTGTTGACAGTACTGGAGTACTCCTACCCAATAAATTGACACTGGCGGTAGCAAAGCAGACCCTTCTGTCTTTTGTACCTTGTCCCTGGTTTATAGGTTGAGCTGCTCTGGTGTTGTGGCTCAGCTGGTCATCCAGCTGCCTACTGAAGCAGCCCACAGGGACCAGTTATGCATGTGGTGGGAGCTTCTGCTGTGGAGAGCTGAGCACTAGCGATGGAAGCAGAGCTACTAAGCTGGAACAGCTGTCCGATCCATTTTGAAGTGTGGTGATGGGCAGGTATATAGTTGTGCATTAGTGCAATGGACTGAATTTAAATGGGTGTCCTAGGGCTGAAAGCTATGCTGGTGACCTGGGTTGCCCTTATTATAATTCTCTGTTTGTTTCAGTCTCTCTTGTTCCTGTCATTATGCCAAGATGACGTAGCTGAAGCTGGGGAGGGAGGCCGTGATCAATCAATACATAAAATCTATATTTCTGCTGGGGAAGAAAAGAAGCAAAGTCTGATTATTCTTTCTCTAGCAAATGGACTTAAACTGTTAGGAAATAAAAAAAAAATATTTGATACTGTTCTAGGTAAACACTGGATGTTCTTGAGTATGAAAGATCTAGAGGAGTGAAAGTAGGTATCTCCTTACTTCAGAGCTTTATCTAATCGGCACATGAATCTGTGAGACTTTTAATCTCACCGCAAAATATAAGGCTATGTCCTAAGAGTGGAAAATTGTTTTAATTGGTAACTTAGTTTTTCAGCAATGAATCTTAAGGTGTCTGGAAGAGCAATGATGAGGGAAGAAGAAATGCTCTGGGTTACAAATGATCTCTGATAGGTTGGAATGCTTATCTACAGAAGCAAGTGTCAGATGCTAGAAATGCTGAAAGCATTTCAGCCTGTTTAGTAAGTGGGTCAACACATGGGTCGAATGCCATGCAACTACTGACAGATCCACATCTCGGGGAGATGGAGGACCCAGCACAGCGTAAGCTCTGATAGCATGGTTTGCTGAACCTTCAGCCATGGATCTGTTACTATGCTTTCCATGCAGTCTTACTTAAACCCACAAGGAACTATCAGCCCCTTTGCTGTTCTCTTCAATATCCTCTGCTAGTGATTGATTTAGACTGGATACTGATGCAAGAAAAGAAGTTTCCTAGATGGTGATTGCTGCCTTAGGGTTTAGAGTGCATGAGGAGCCCAATGTTGCCTTCTGGAGTGAATTATAGGCTTTGCTGTAGGTTAGCTTTCCGTAGGTACATGGTGTTCTTCTAGACATCTGTTCTTGGCTCATCTGTGTGTCTTGCTCTGTCTGGGACTGCTTGGAGCAGATGATTTTATAATTGCCTTGTATTTGCCATTTCTCCCAGCTCTGGATTAGCCTGGTGAATGTGAGACTTGACAGAAAGAGAGGACCAAGAGGTTAAGCATGGGACTAATCTGATAAGTCATCACCTCTGCCATTAACCTGCACTTTTGGGCAGTACTTGGGCCAAGAGCCTCAGCAGGCTTCTTCTAGTTGAATAAGAAGTTGTAGGTATTTCCAGGCAGGGCTGAGGTGCTTTCTTAGCAAATTACTTATCTAGAAAATGAAAGGCTCCATTCAGCTCCCTACGCACAGACATCAAGGGCCATTCTAGGATATCCATCTGACCTCTGGCTTTGTCTCAGTAAAGGTCCATGTCTCTTCAGTCATGGATTCTGTTTCATAGCTATCAACTTTGTAGAGATGTCTTGAATATTTTAGGGCATTTGAGATGGCATGATGTGCCCAGAGGTTCTGACATGAGCAGTAGTTATGTGCTGGGGGAGGATCAGTAGTAGTTCTGCGTTTGACTTCTACTATCTAGTGTGCTGATGCATCTAGAGTGACAGAGACCTGGTTAACATCCCTGAGGGGCTCGAACACAACTGCTCCTTCATGCAGGTCTGCCATAGAAGCAGACGGCAGGAAACACTGGATTTGATTGTTCTGGGTCTCTTGTGTCAAAACATTTGGTTTGGTTTTGAAATATTCACTTAGCACAAGAGTGGATGTTTCCAGCGGATCCTAGCTGTCCAGGAGGGTGTCCAGGCTGGAGCCAGGCTATAGCGTTACTCACACTTGTTCTCTGGCCCACTGACCATTTATTTTATATAAAAGGAATCTTTTCTTTACTTTATATGAAACAAAACTGCTTCACCGTGAAGGACTGAGAAGGCCTGACTGCGCTATGAGAGGGTGACCAGGCCGCTTCCCTCTGAGGCAGGTAGAGAGCCAAATCTCCTCTGCCAGGCTGAGGTGGTTAGAAAGTTGATCTGAATCCTCCTGGACATGTCTGGACTCCTCGTTCTCAGGTACAAGCAGAAAGCACTTGCTCCTTCTGATAAGGAGAGGCCAACCTTGCTCTTCCCTCCTCCTATTGCTTTGTTTCCACTCAGGGCATTTTTTAGACAGGTGTCAGGCTTTGTTGCCCTGAGAGGATCTCTTCTGCCCTTTACTCCTTAACTGGCTACCTAACCTGGACAGTCAATCCCTTGTGCAGCCTTTTTTTCTGAGTCTGCGCCAGCACTAAGAATACACAGGCTAGTGCATCTTCAGAGTACCCCTCTGACGGAGGCATGGTGGCAAAGTGGGAAGGTAGTGCAGGAGGCTTCCAAATCTGCGGAGGCCAGAGCTAAAAATGCATGTCCCGAGCTGAAATCCACCCACCATCTGTCTCTAGTTCTAACGCTCATTGTTCTTGATTGCAGTGCCATTTGCTGTGCCCTTGTTCACTCTAATTTTTATGGCTGCTCGTTATCCAAGGCAGCTGGCTATCTTCTCTTTGGCAGTTCTTTGAGATGTGGAATAGACCTCTTCTATTTTCTGCTGCTGGAGCACTGTGCCTCTTGTGCTTGCTATTGCGAGAATACTGGGGGCCAGTGTATTAAGGAATGAGTTGTACCGAACTGAAACAGAACAGATTAATTCCAGTGCAAGGCAAGAAACAACAGATTAGAGAGAGAGCGGCAAGCTAAATGGGTCCATTTCAAGCTCAGCTGTTCTTGGGACCAGAAGAAAGGAAGTACTACGAATCCTCTTTTTTTCCCCTGTGGGTCTTGTAATACGTGCTAGGGTCTTCACTTGGATGCTCAGGGGACTGGAGCATCTCCCTGATGAGGAAAGGCTGAGAGACCTGGGCTTGTTCAGCCTGGAGAAGAGAAGGCTGAGGGGGATCTCCTCAGTGCTTATCAGTGTCTGAAGGGCGGGTGTCAGGAGGGTGGGACTGGGCTCTTCTCAGCGGTGCCCAACGACAGGACAAGGGGCAACGGGCACAAGCTGGAGCACGGGAAGTTCCACTGAAATCTGAGGCAAAACCCCTTTGCTGTGCGGGTGCCAGAGCAGCGGCCCAGGCTGCCCAGAGAGGCTGTGGAGTCTCCTTCCCTGGAGCCATTCCCACCCCGCCTGGACGCGGTCCTGTGCCCCTGCTCTGGGGGTGCTGCTCACGCAGGGGGCTGGATGAGGGGATCTCCAGAGGTCCCTTCCAACCCCTACCGAGCTGTGATTCTGTGATTCTATAAGCAAAAAGATCTGTGACTTCTGCTGAGCAAAAGCCTCTGGAAGGATAAACAAATGCAGCCATGTGGATCCATGCAAATTTCACTTGGATTTATTGTCTGGGCCGAATTCTGTCTCCTCCCTTGGGCAGAGTGCTGCTGGTGGGAGGTACTCTGCATCATGGTAGCCAGAGGCCTTGGCAAAACCAGGCAGGCAGGCAGGCCACCCCTTGGGGGGCAAGGGAGGACAGAAAGGCAGTTGTTCCGGCACCCTGTTAATTGCATTGGTCACACGTCCCCCGGGGTCCCCCTGACTGCTGAGCGTACTCTTTTGTCCCTTGTATTCAGGCAGAGCTAATGGGAGGGGACACTTCATTTGAGAGCTGCTTCGGGAGGCAAGAGAAAAGGAGGATGGGGAAGGTGAGACTCCTTATACTTCTCCCTTTCACAGTCTTCAACCCCACAGGACCAACCAGAACTTGAACTTTTTCAAGACTCTTTAAAACACCCTCTACTTCTGAGAGAAAGGCAAGGAAAGCAGGAAGCAGGCTGGAGTAAAAGTGACATCCTACCTTCCAAATCCATCTCTGCAGTAAAGTTATGCTAGGAGGCTCACGCGTCCATCTGTGGCTTTTTAAGTGCTGTTTGTAACGTGGCATGTTATTGAAATGCTTCAAGGATTCCCTTTGTAATGTGTAATTACTTTGAGATGTGCAGTTCTGTGCCTGTTGCAGCTGCTGTTTTGGATAATCTTGATACAGTTAAAGCTGTTGCTGGATCAAACAAATTTATGCAGATGGAGATTTTAAAGTTAGTGTAAAGAACAATTTTATAGTCTCTAACACATCAGGTTCTTCAAAATCCTGTACTTGGTACCTCTGAACTTGAATTCTACTTCTCATACCCACAGGACTTTGAAGCATGTTTCCAGCTGTCTGTTACCTCTCTTGAGGTCTCAGAGGTGCCTCATTAAAGCTGTTGTTAAAGCCTATTAAATACATGAATGCAGCTTCTAATGATGCATCTCATTTAGGTGAGCTGTCACCGGGAACTGGCAGGGATCATTGCTGCTCTGGTCCCCCAGTAACTAGGGTAGTGAAAGCCACCCCGAGAAGCGCAGGGTAATACCTTCTTCTTTGTTGGGAGACAAAAGGCAAGTCGTATTGCAAAGGCTGCTGACTTCAGGGGCACACCAACCTTGTCACCTTCTCGCCCTACCACCTCCCTTCCCTCCCTCCTGCAAAGTGCAGCCTCAGCTCCCAGAGCTTGCAGATGGGAGGCATCTGTCCTTGGGCTCTCAGTGTCCCCAGCCAATTAATTATTAATCATCGCAATATCCCTTATGTCAAGCATCTGAACTGCCCATGAAGCATGGAGAACTGTTTTATCACTTGAGTCATAACGGTTTTAGTGCCCTGCCACTCATTATTTGTAAAGTTGTTGTTCTGTCAAAGAACTTAAACGCCCAGAAGTGATAGTTATCGCGTCTGGGCCCCACACCAGATGACCTGGTGCTAGCAGGGGCAATAAATGTGTGAACGGGGAAACCAGAAGAGAAAGTTAAGCTTGGGTCATGGATCCTCCAACAATACTGGTGCTGTACCACTGGGTATGTTTAGAACTGTAATGCTACTGCAGTACAGGTGTATTGCCCGTTATGAGCACCTACGAGGAAAAACATCGAAGTATTTATCTCCCTTGAAAGATACCTGGGGGGGGCTCTTAAATCCCAGGGAGCGCAACTGATTTCCTGTGACTGACTGTTGGCTGGCTAGCTGTTGTGCTTCTCTTTGGGATGCTGCTGCTTACCACTGCTCTAGAAACAGTGAGACACATGGGCTTGTGTGGGCTCTAGGGCTTGCCTGCTCTCTGGATTCAGGTTGCAGAGTAGTCTGAAAGAGGGAGATTGAGCAGAGACAGACCAGAGAGGAGGCACGGAAGAAGAAAATCAGTCAGCTTGTATCAAGGCACTTCTTGCTGCAGGGAGCATTCAGATGTGAGAACCTGACCCCCAGCTCCTTCTAGCCGAACTGTTCTAGTGGCAGTGGAATGGCATCAGCACTTTATTTTCTGGTTTAGTTTTGATAACATGCATTGAAGCAGATCTGAAAACAAACTTTCCACTCATCTGTAGGGCAGTTTTTACAAGGAATAAATTTTGTTTCCTTCTGCCTGTCTGCAGAAGAAGCAATTTAAATAATGTCATACTCTCAGGATCACCCAAATAAAAAGAAATGTCCTAAAGTCTCTCTTAGCAACGTGGCACAAGACACCTTCACTAAACCAGCTCGCGAAGCCTGCAGCTGGCACTTGTCGCGGTGGTAGCTCTCACTAAATGCTGCCAGCCCCTGTGCTCTTTGCAAAAGCCTTCTTGACTACTCCGAAGGCTCTCTCCAATAAGAGCGTGTTTCTAATAAGTTGCTGAAGCTGACAACTGGAGGCAATATTACACTTTCCTGCCACCATTTAAAATCCTACTGTGGGAAGTCTTGGGTGATGCAGGTAAGTGTCCGCATTAAAACAGGATCATACGCGTGACTTAAACTGTGTCCTTCAGTGTCCCTGTGACATGATTAGGTCCTCGGTACTTCTGTGTTCTCCTCCATCCTTCCTTCTATCCCAGGATGCCTTCATGCAGAGTGAAAGAAATGATGGTGGATCTGACAGGATGCTTTTTTTTTGTCTCAGTAAATTGATGATAGGTCATCACCAATTAGCACAGCTAGGGTCAAGCTCAGTCTTATTTCATTCTCTACTAAGATAGCATGATTGTAGGAGACAACTCTTATTTACGTGTAATAATAGACGGAGATGGTTTTTTCCTCCTTTCAGTTCAAACATAACATCGTGTTCAATGACACCACAATGTTTTGTGAAAAGTACAAGTGCTTTGAACATGTGGGAATCAAAAAGCTCTAAATAGATTGTGTAATGCTGCCAACAAAGCATGTCCTTGGACCCTAGCCGAGAACAAGCAAACCTTCATTTTGAGTAAAGCACTGGATGTTGAGAAAGAGAAATACCAGAGCTTTAGTCCTAGCTCCCACCTCGGTCGCAATCCTAGCGAGTCACTTCAACCTCTTTGCCTCGGGTTGTCTCACCTGCCAGAAGGGAAAGAGTGCTTGTGTTAGGGTGGGAGGAGATGCTTGGGAGGTTAAAACCCTAACCACCTTTTGGCATCAGAGATGTGGCCGCCTGGGTTGATGTGACTGCCATACGCATGGGAGGCAACAGCAGGGTTTCTGGGTGGTGGGCTGAGGGGCAGCACCCGCCTGACCTGTGCCCAGGTGAGCACATGCCCCGTTGCAGCCTCACTCCTGCTGCCTCGGTGACTGTCCCTGGCCTTCGTGTCAATCAGGAGGTGGTGGTCCCCCTCCCTTCCCCACCAGAGCCTGCCTGGGAGGGTGGGGAGGTTCTGCAATCGGTCAGCCCCACACCTGCTCCTGGCCTTGGCTTTTACTGCCCTTTGACCGCATACAGCAGATGAAGTATTTAGAGGCAGCTGCTATTTCTGTCATTAGCACCCAGACTTCCTAGGAGAAAACTGTTGGCTTTGTGACAGCTGAAATCTGATTCAGAGGAAGCTTTTTACCTCAGCATGTACAAAAGCAAGGGGAGAGTGAAGTAAGGGGGAGGGAAAGACAGGACTCAATTTGCTATTCATTTAATTCTGTCAGGAAAGCCCAAGCAACTTGAGATGATGGCATGCAAATTGCAGACATGCATGTTGCAGCACAGTGGATAGTGCTCAAGGGATTGAGGATGCAGAAACAGTGGGTAAGAAAACAGCGCAGCACGAGGGGGCTGTGTGCCGTGCTTCTTGCCAGGATACATTAGCTCCCAGTAAGCAGTTCTGTGCTCTGCTGATGATACTTAACTCATATTTGCTTTAAGCTGGCATCTCCATGTTGCGCTGCCATTGCGGGCACTGGAACAGGAGGGTACCCAAGAGATCTGCCTAGCCTTCTCCAGTCCAGTGCTTGATCCTTTCCTAGTCTTGTCTAGCGTACTTGCCAGCATTTCTCTGGAGAAGGAAAAGGCTGTTATTCTCACTCTGCAGCTGAAGTGCTGGCATGCAGAGAGGCTGACTCGTCTGATTCTAGGACATGAGGAAATGGAATGAAGCTTGGACATTAGGAAAAAGCTCTCCAATGAGAGGATGGTTGGTCAGGCTCCCCAGGGTCATGGTGCCAACCCTGTCAAAGTTCAAGGAGTGTCTGGATTGTGCTCTTGGTCATATGGTTTGGTTTCAGGTCGTCCTGTGTGCAGCAGAGAGTTGGACTTGATGGTCCATATGGATCCCTTCCACCTTGAGATATGATTCTATGATTGGGTGCCTTGCTGCTGTGCTGTCTCTTGGGTTTTAATGTGGAGTTATGTTTGTGAGACTGTTCTTCCTCTTCTCCAGCTGTGGCTGCTGAAAATGCTCTGATTTCTTGTCAAGGACTGTGACAGATGCTTCAAAGCAGAGCGTTTTATCGGTGCTTTGTGGTTTACCTGTGCTCCCCTTTGGAGTTCAGATAGCTTCCAGCACTGGAAGCTTTCTGTTGCTATCATGATTTCCAACTGGAAAGAAAACTCCTAGGATTTCATGTCGTACTGTGACATCAACAGCATCAGAGGTGGTTCTTGCCAAACCAATTAATTTACAGAGCAGCTCTGGTAATATAATTCAAGAGGCTTTCTGAAAAAATGTCGCTTAGTGAACAGGGGTAGATGAGGCAGAGCACAAAAGATTAATGCCCCCCTTGTTTGCCATGACTCTACAAGCCTTGGACTGAGATAGGAAGAGATAAGGAGAAACAGTCGGTCCTAGTTCTGCCCAACGACTCGACAACAGTCTCGCATGCATGTTAATCTACTAAAATTTATCTTTTGCATCAGCAATAAAAATGATTGCTCTGGGCCAGCCTGAAGTCTTTGTGCTGGCCAGTTTACCCAGGTTATCACTTAATTTGATGGCCAATAGATTGGAAAATCTTCTTTTTAACTTGGGACTTGTCAAAATAAAAAGCTACCTGGGATTTTGTGGGGATAGGAACACAGTTACAGTACGCGCTAGGGTTACAGGAGGTGATGTGGTTAAACACTGCGTGCACATATGTGCTCTGGGGACAGCTTGACAGACTGCAGGCTTTTGGAAATAACTAGTCTAGCAAAGGAGGGGGGAAAGCATCTGTCAGTAAATAGATGGATAAAGATGCTCTGTGCTGCTTTTAAGAAGCACCAATCATCTTTATAACTTTGACAGGTGGCAATGGGGCAGGGAGGGGAGGAAGAGATTCAGAATTGTGTGGGTGGTGAAGAAATTAATCCTAATGAATTGGAAGAGCAAATCCACTGCGGGCAGAAAGCTTTGGATTTCTGCCCTGCTGGATATGGATAAATGTAAGAGAATCCCCTTTGCATGCAAGAGTTAATTGGGCAATTACAATGTAATCTCAAAACCTCTGCTTAAAATATATCCTGGCTATCAAAGCATGAGGCAGATTCTCTTCCAGTGGTTCATAAGGCTTGCCTAGAGTCTTTCAGGTGGGTGTTGAAAGAGGTCCTCTCTTTATCTTTCTCTCTCTTCTGGGAAATGAAACCTCTCTGTTACTTTTTTTTTCTTTTTAATCTCTGTGTTATGATGGGATAACTCATTTCCAAGGCTTCCTCTCAGTGTTTTCATTCTTCACACAGAAGAACACATGAATATAAGAATGGCCAAACTGGCTCAGACCAAAGGTCCATCTAGTCCAATATTAATATTCTTCCCTCAGTGCCTGCTTGCAGCCACTGCTGGAGACAGCAGCAAGAAATTTCCTTCTAACACTTCCACAGAATCCAAATATTTCTAGTTCTGGGGCTTCCCTGAGCTTGACCTCTGTCCCTTTACTAATCCTCGATGGCTCTTTCTTCCATTTGGTTCTCTTGAACAAATGTAACCTTTTGTATCGACGTCCCTTGCCAGGGAGTTTGCAGGTCTACTGCCTGGTGGTGAAAAGCCAAGTTTGGGGGTTTTTTGGTTGGTTGGTTAGTTGGTTTTTCTTTTACATGGCTTCCTTTTGATCAGTTTTAGATCTGACAGAACAGTCAATTCCTATCTCCTTTTTTCATGCCACCTGCAGACCCCCACCATATCTCTTTGTCTTATGACTAGTTACATCCTTAAAGATATTTTCTGAAAAAAATGTAATTAAAAACATTTTGGAAATAAGTTAACTATGTAAATGAGATCACTGATTTCTTCAAAGAATATCAAGAGTTGGGTGTCAAAGGACCTCCCCTCGCAGAAGTAATGTTAACCCTTACCCAAAAGATCATATTTATTGTCTGTTAATGCTGTCTTTAGTTATCACTTCTACTAATTAATCCAGTCTAGATGCCAGGCTTGCAGACTTGTAATTCCCTGGCTCTCATGTGGGCCTCTGATTATTTGCATTACAGTTGCTACCTTCTGGTGCTCAGGTCCCAGAGACATTTTACATGGGAGGCTACCCGTGATCATCAGTAATTCAGCTATTCTGTCCCTGTGGTTCCTCTGTTACTCTTGGGTAAGTGTTGTTCTGCCCCTGGGATCCTCCAGGGCCAATTCTGTCTGTCTGTATCATACACTCACCCTGTCAACTTTAAACAGAGCCTCTTCTGATTTCCTCACTCTTCCTACTCCTTCTACAAAAATAAAAGTGGGAGGTTCAGGCATGGGAATCTCACCGGTTTTCTTTTGGTGGAAACAAGGAAGCTCTAATGCAGAAACTTATTTTCTCTGCAACAGCCGTGTCAGGTCCGAGTTCTCCTTTTACAGCTTCGCTATCACTTGGCCCTACAGATTTTTCTTTTCTAACAAGTTGGAGGAAGGATTGAAGAAATAGCTAAAGGTTACTGGAGATGCCATCCTTATCTTTTTTTGGTCTATCTAGAAGCTAAAAGTGACATATTCACCTGCTTTTGAAAGCATGGGGTTCTGAGACAATTTGGATGAGGAATGATCTGTAAGAGAGCTCTCTGTCTGCTGGATACCTTGGGGTTTTCCCACCCCTAATTTCTGGGTTCATTTTGCCTAAATCTTTTACGTGAATGAGCTTGAACTAAGCTTTGAGTACTACAATACCAAGCAGTTCCACGCTCCAAAGAAAAGGAGCATCTGGGTGCTTCCAGAAGCTTGGGTGCTTTTAAGGCTTTAAAACTCAAGACTGATTCCTGTTTACTTCAACCATCTTCCAAAGGATCACTTGTGACGTGGAACATGTTATTCTCCATCTCATCTCTCTGCTGAACCTAGTCAGTATTCTTTCCCTTGGAGGGAGTGTTTTTCATTAGAACTGGCACCAACACAGCCATTCAGCATCGGGCTGGCCTTGCTCACATCCGCTGTGTATTGACGTCTGATCACAGAGATGAGAAAGAGCCTGTGCCTTGCTAGGACGGATTTGGAAGGGAAAGCAGAGAACGTATTTGCAAGCACGGGTGCCCAAACCCCGATGGTATTAGCATTCAAGTGAGGTG